>JAODUE010004240.1:0-10711 GCA_027564755.1 Amblyopsis hoosieri
GGGGGGGGGGGGGGGGGGGGGGGGGGGGGGGGGGGGGGGGGGGGGGGGGGGGGGGGGGTGGGGGGGGGGGGGGGGGGGGGGGGGTGGGGGGGGGGGGGGGGGGTGGGGGGGGGGGGGGGGGGGGGGGGGGTGGGGGGGGGGGGGGGGGGGGGGGGGGGGGGTGGGGGGGGGGGTGTTGGGGTGAACGTTAGAGAGGAACAGCCCAGGGTAGGATGTCTATAATTACATATTGATTTCTCGGGGGCCACTGTTCGGCCCAGCACAGTGAAAGTGTAAAATAAATCACTCCGCCTCTATGATCGCCAAGTATTTATTAACTTTTTAATTCCGTTTATGTTGATCCTGATTCATGGCCTCCAACCCCCTGGTCTCAGCCTGGCAGCACTGCCCCTTCATGTCGCTGACATATGAAGCACGAGTGCACACGTTACTCAGAGTCTCTGCCTCGGTGTATAGGTACTGTTCTCTCTGTGTGTGTGTGTACATTTCAGGCAATGATGGCTGCTTGACTGTTTGTGTTAAGGGTTCCAATGCTACAGTAAAACCAGGAGCCTTTCACAATCACTGATCCCTATCCTATTCCGTGAGTTTATTTACAAAGGCTTCCTGGGATGAAGACTGTGTTTAGCCAAAGGAAAAGTTGCCTGCGAGTTACTAGAGTGGCAGAATTTTACAAGTACATAACAAAGAAATTCCAGTGGAGGGAACTCTACCGGAAGTTTGTGGATAATGAACCAAAGAGGGAGACAGTTGTGGCAACATTGTGAATATCAACCATATACAGTATGGTTTCTTACAGAGGGAATTTGGTTATGACAGGAATACAATAACACAAAAAATATCTCAGCCAAAGTGGTTCATTGCAGGGCAGAAATGGTAAAAAAGAAATAAGAAAAGCACTAGAAAACACGTAATATATCTTCTTTATCATGGCATATCATCATCAGAGCTACTCTTGGGTTAAAGAATTCTCCCTATGTGGACTGTTTATATATTTACAGATTACCAGATGTTTCCAGAACACATTTTTCAGATATACGGTCCAGTGCTCGAGTGTATGCTGCATATGTGGCTGGCATATAAATGTATAGAGTGTAAACGGGGATGCGTGATGACTAGTTTCATTTTAACCCCACTACACAAGCTTATCCCACTGAGCTACGTTGTACTGTTTAAAACCAAGGTCAAATGTTTTACTGCATTGTAAAACATTGCAATAAGTGCACTTTTTAGAGTAATGGCTCGCTTACATCATAAGGTACTGTACAATACATACAGTAGAAGTACATACAAGTTGGCCCTCACAGACCCTCCAACTCTAAATCTGCTTACTGACACCCACCTGGTGCTACTAAACACAAAGGCAGACACAGCAGGTAGACCTATAATGTGCCAACTTGTCAGTCAATGTCGCCATATTGCCGTCTCCCTGACAACATGGGCTGAGCTCGAGGCAGACTCCTGTCAGTTTTTTTTTTTCAGCTCGTGAATGTGATCAAGATGGAGATACTTTGAGAGGCACCATTAACATGATTTATAGGTGCTATTACGGTCGCTGTGGCAACCCAACTTCCATGTGCTCTACAACCGTGGAGAAAGGGGCTGGATCATAATGCTCGCTTTAGTGGACACACGCCTGCACACACAAACACATATAGAGCACACATCCACTCACATTTATAAACACACACACACACTCACGCACGCACGCGTGCACGCACGCGTGCACGCACGCACTTGCACAATTGCGCGAGACTGACGCAAGACTCTCAAACTGAAGGAGCTTGTATAACACACTTCATTTGACACATTCATGCTGGAGCTTGAGTTGAAAGCACTGTATTATAAGCTCTGTGCTCTAAAACAAGAGAAGGATACAACACACGCAACAGAGGGTCTTTGTGCTGTGCTTTCGTTCTGCTGCGTAAACGGGTATATACACTAGAGTTAGTTATGGTGGGAACAAAACAGAGACAAAACCAATCCACCAGAAATAAAGCGTAGCGGAAGTTCATGCAGGACACGTGTCACGTTGTTGGGTCATCAACAGCTATACCAGCCGATTCTGCTTATCACGCATTGGTCGATTACCTGAGTGCGTATTATGTTAGGCTTGTGAAGTACTTCCTGCCGTTTGCTCCCTTCTCCTCCCCTGTACCTCTTGTTCTGTGTGTCTGTGTTAGAGGTCTTCACGGTTCCTCCGAGACCTGACCCGAGTCTCCAACTTTTGAGTGTTTGACTCGGACCTGGGTCGGGTCTGACATAAATGCTATGATTCTCGGGTAAAGGCGATTTACCAACTGGACCCGATAATGAATTAATACATATGTTTACATTATTATATGTTGCTTAATATATATAAAGAAGCATTTACAAAATGTTGAAACCGAAAAAACCCTAGCATTTCTTTGTTATAGTTTGACGAAACAGCAGGTTCATTCATTGGCGCCGGTGAGCAAAAGGCCTACTATTGCCATAGAGGCCTACTATTGGCATGCAGGCAACTTGCTTATACTCTTACTTGCTTGCGGATTTGACCATGGTCCGTGCAGGGTCCGTGATATGATTTACACATTGAAACACTGAATAGGTCTAGCCTTGGCTTCCGTTGGTAAGTCTAAATTATTAACTAAAATCTAACCGAACTTAATTTGCTTCCTTTTATAATTTGTTGGCAGTGTGACTGGGAACCTGTGCGTTCCTCAGCCGACTTTTCTGCACTATCCCTTGACTATTGATGGCAACATGTTCTGTTTATGCTTTCGGTACTCAGTGGATCTTTTGGAGCCGAACGAGTAATCCACGGTACTTCTCGGGTTTTGGTCTGTTTGTCGTCGGGTCCGTTCGGATCGGATCTCAGTTTATACATTTTTATTTCATGCAAATCGGGTGAAAAATGCTTTGGTTCATTTTGCATCGGGCCTAATTTTTGGGATTAATGAAGACCTCTAGTCTGTGTTGCTCGTTGTATGTTGTCTGTGGTTTGCTCTGTTCTGCTGTGGCTTTCCATGTATGCGCATGGAAGGGCAGGGAGCTCACAGAACTGTGAGAGCTGTGGGTGGGTGCCACAAGTCACGCAGTGAGTTTTCAGGTGAGGTGAGGGGTTGGTCACATCCTCGTGTTTAATATCAAAACAGCGATGTTTCTGTAACGGCCAAAGATAATCTTTTACAGAAAATCTACATGCTAACTCTTATTAAGCCCTAGGCCCTCTTGAAAGTGTTTTCACTTGCAAATACATTTATTTATATTACATAAGGTTTTTTGATGTTCTGAACAAGTTATTAAGCTCATTTTTGTATTAATATTACGATAACCCGCGTGAGATTCCAATTCAGGTTAAATATTCCATGTGGATGACACTGCTCCTTAGTAAATGAAGCTGAAATACAGCATACACATCATTTTTTTTCATTTTCACCTGACATAATGATAATTATATTGATGAATACTTTATTGGAATTATGCATCTGCAGCTTTTTTACACTATAGGACTACAATACAACAGTATATTTGTCAAGGATTAGGACATTGTGAGTGAACATATCAAAATACTATCAAATAAATGCATGTTTAGACATTTGTAAATATACATTTGTGTGCTTAAATATGTTAGTATTTTATTAGTATATGTACTAATCTACAGTCTGAGTCCAAAGCTTCTAATATCTCTTAATGATCAGTGTCGTTCCAGCCCTTTCTCGGCAGAAAGGTGACGTACCTAGACAGTACCTAGACAGTATGAATGGCTATAAAATGCAACGTCCTCTCAAAGAATAACAGCGCAAAGGATTCCCCTCCCCACATTGAAGGAATGAATCTAAAATGTATGACCAGAAAGGATTTCTTAAAATAATTTTCCTCATGGATTATATGTAAAAGACATTATTGAATCGATATGAGCCCCGCTGTCTCAACTAACTCATCACAGGTAAGGCGACGTCTGCTTTTACTAATAATTATTATAATACTCGTGTCGCGATCTTTATAAGGTGGTTTTGCCAGACCTGAAGTTTTTTGGAATCCGAGACCATGAGTAGAACGACGCGAGAGCGCTCTTCTCAGAACGTGTACAATCGATATATCTGTATATTAATATGCAATATGGGTTGCCT
Source organism: Amblyopsis hoosieri (assembly GCA_027564755.1). Lineage (NCBI taxonomy): Eukaryota > Metazoa > Chordata > Actinopteri > Percopsiformes > Amblyopsidae > Amblyopsis > Amblyopsis hoosieri. The sequence continues at coordinate 4,116 of JAODUE010004240.1, forward strand.
TTTAGAAATAGTTTAATTTGGGCACTGCTTGTTAGATTATATTGATAGCCAAGATTCTTGGCAATCCAGACATGTATCATAGTATTACCATAATATAATGGTAATTCTGATGTGCCTTTTATTGTTCATGTTAAATCTCCTGTTTAAAAACTAAAGGAATACAAAAAAAAGCTAAGATACATAGTAACTACACATATATTTGAACAAATAAGCATAACTCGACAAGTTGGTGGGGGGGGTGTCACCGCCGACGGTCACGCTAGTGACAAAGAGGACATGCCAGATGGATTGTTAGTCACAAGTTCATCTTTGGAGCCGTCCATCAAAACTGTTTGAAAAGGGCAGGCACTGACAAAAAATGCTTGGCAATTAATTAGATGAACCACCTGGTCGATTGAACCATGCTGTCGACAAACCTAAACCACGCCCGTATAGCTATCAATGCAATGCTTATAAGTAATTTCAGTGGCTACTCGGACACATTCATAATGATTTGTAAGCTTTCCTGACTGATTCTTGCGGCAAAGTTAACCTGAAGCTCGCTAGATAAGGATTGTCACACGAGGCTAACACGTTGTAGTGGGTATCAATGAACACATTCCAACTTACTCAGTAGCTGCAGGTGGCCAAAAGTCAAATCACGACCGGAGATGATATAAAATATACTACAACATAAACATTATCACATCGGTTTGACTTTGGCATTAGATTACCAGACGAAGTTGTTACAAGGTAGTTGAGGCTTTAATATTCGCCACCCTCAACATTGTGGCTACTGAGCTTTCCATATAATTTAAATAAGGAATTATTCACTAACACTGGTCCCATGAACAGAGCTGACCTGACATAATTTCCTCCCTGCTCTCCAAAGTACGCTACAGCCACCCATCTCTCCTCCTCCCCCCCACCACTTTACCTTCACTCATTATTGTCCAAATGCTCTTGTATTGGCTTGTTCCATGATGGGCGTACCTTCTGAATTAAAGATCACACACACACACACTCAACGGATGTGCTGTGCATAAATATTAGCCTGGAACACACGCAACATGATCACTATCTTTGTTCACACAGCGCTATACAAGGGTGGTTTCCTATACTGCATGTCCCAAAACAGAGGTAGTTTGAGACCCCTTCTGTGTCTACAGTGCATATTCATACAGATCTGTAATAGATATCATAATATTATACTGAATTATAAAATATATATAAGACATATCTTATTAAAGATAAAACTGAAATATAAAGTAGTTTTCAATATTACAAACATTATCTTTCATCTTTAATAAACCATAAGGCATTACGCAACCTTTCCCCCTTATTTGTAATCACTGTTAAATATCATTAGATGAGGTCATTGTATCCTATAATACAATGCATTTTGTTGTTTAAGTGAGTGATGTTTTCCTATAGAGCGAAACGGGGCCTGTTGATTGGTTCTTGTTAATGTATTCTCTGTGGCTTTGCCTTCCTGTGGCTTCCTTCATCTGTCATCTGTTTTGTCTTTCAGTCTGATTCCACTCCAGCCCACAACTTTATTTACATTTCCTCTCATTCCATCAGCAATAAAGACCTCAGCTCAAGGCAACCGCAAGGACGCGCATGCGTGTGTGTGTGTGTGTGTGTGTGTGTGCGTGTGTGTGTGTGTGACGTTTGAAGGTGTCACAGCATCCAGGGTGATTCAGCGTGTCAAGCCGTAGATGCTTATAAGCCTAAGCATGTCTCTCGCCTTCTTCTTCCGAATCGGCTCGCCGCCGTATTTTCTCGCCACATCGTTTGGTTCAATGTAATATTTGTTATTTATGTTGACAGTTATTATGTTCATGGTAACTTAAAAATTATCTTTATTGTGACAATAGAGCTAATTCACTATTAAAACATTATTTGGGATCAATGTAATTCTACAGCAGTTTCGAATTCTCAGAAAGCTAAATGCAAAACTTTAATTTGGTTTAAACGTTTTTATTTTTTAGAGTGCATATGGTCATAAGGCTGGCGATGCACCCTGTCACTGTGCCATTAACTTCATCATTCAGAGCAGACACGCACGGCTCGTTGTGTATACCTGTCCCATGGCCCCTCTTCACCACACCTTTAATCCTCTCTGTGAAACGCAGTTCTAGGTCACTGGTTTTCTTCTCCGTTCTGAGTCATGAGCCCCAACATGTAGTGGCTGAAAACTTATCCATCTCCTGCGTCTATCTTTGACACACACACACACACACACACACACACACAGGTACATAAATAATCATTTCAAAACAAACAAAGCACAGCGCACCTTGGTGGTATCGACCACCACACCTTGAGATCCCTAAAGTTCTAGGTCATAGTCTCCCTGCAGCCATTCCCGCTTTTACAAGGAGCTGATTGAACCTGCCTCCGAAGCAGCATTCTCCTGGCCGCACAGTGGAACTGATGCTCGCAGCTGCCAGAGGCAATTAACTCTAAATACGACTCTCTCTCACCGCCGGGGGGCCATTGGTTTCCACCGAGCCTCTCTATTATAAGGAGGCTGACATCGAGGAAGAGGTGATGGAGGATGTGTTGGGGGGAAGGGGGGCTTCATGCACCCCAGAGGGTGATGGGTAATTATATCCATCAGATTTATGCTAGCAGTGATGCGGAACGGCGGCCGGTCGGCTGACCCTGGGTCGGCAGGGAGATGGCTGAGCTTTAGGCCGTCGAGGGTCAATGTGGGTGCGGGAGGGGGTGGCGTGAAGGGAAGGTTGGGTTATTAATTGGGGGAGTGATTCAGGGTCAGTCTCTATTGTTGGGGTGAGGGGTCAAATGTGTCAGCTGTGGCAGGATGAACATGTAATTCACAGCAGTGCAGAGAGAGAGAGAGAGAGAGAGAGAGAGAGAGAGAGCGAGAGCATAGGAAAAGTGATGTAGAGATATGCAGAGGCAAATGAGACAGATTTCGAGTCCCCATATCTCTCTCGATTGACGTTTCAATTAAATCTCTATCATAAGTGTCTGGTGTATTGTTGACTTCTTATCCAGCACAGATTTCTTTTCACTCAGAAGAATTTGTATGACTTACGAAAGCTTATGAAATGTCCCCAGTTAAGCCAATGGAGGATAGAAGTGCCACAGTCTCAATTTTCTCTGCTTTTGACAGCAAAAAGATATCTAGGATACCCACAGAATTTTAAATAGCACATCACTGGTCAAAACAAATACATAGGACAATCAAGAGCGATTCCCGATGGCAAAAAAAGACTATTTAAACATTTAAGCAATTCCCCAATGCTATTCTTTGTCTAGACATCGACATCTTTTCAAACGTCCATCAGGTTTCCTGTCAATGTAATGGTATCTTGCTCTGCGGCTCCCTACTCTCTTTCAACCGTTAAAGCCAGCCTGGAACATGACAGCTCTTTGAAGCGGCACTAGAGCTCTTCCCACCAACGTACCTCTACTTTTGGAGAACACAGCTCAAAATGATGGCTCTCGGATCCTTTGCAGTCGGGATTATGATGCTGTATTTCAGGCCTGTGATGGTAACACGACTTACAATATCTTTGGAATATTATTGTTACTATACTGTTCTACTCATTGCTTCGCTCTCTCTTCTCCCTTATGTCAACCCCCCCCTTCCATCTTTCTATAATGCGGCAACGTGTTTGTTTATAGGGCTGTACACAACGTCCTTGAAGACAAACATTGAAGATCTAGTGAATGCTAAGAGGTGCATGGGCGTGTCGCTGCCGCAGAGAACTATCAATCCTGGAAACAGATGGCATATCAGTAGCACAGCTTTGTCCTTGACATCTTTTCCGCACTGTATAGAGTTGACCTTTCACAGATAATAGATACAAAAGAGGGTGGTATATTCGTCACTGTGCCTTGCATAGGGGAAAACATGTCCCTCTCCATATTAAATATGGTTTGCTAATTGCAACGTTTCATGTTCTTGTGGGTCTAGAGGTTTGTTAATAATTGATGGCACTATTTGATAGACAATTTTCTGGTGTAATTTTTTAACTAGGGGTTGTGTATATAATAAACATTAAGGCTATATTTAATATTTATGTCTGCCAATGTTACGTGCTTATCAAGAGCTCAACATTTGGTTTGAAAGCACAAAGTGAGCTACGTCAATCCTCATTAATTCTCCCAGTGAATTAGAGACAAGGAAGATGATAGGAAATTAAACTTAAATTATTCAACAGTAACAGGATTTGAATGAAAGATTATTACATTGTCTAGTCTCCATCTCTTTCTAATACAACACCACAAGGTCTTTCATTTCTCCTTCCATCACCTCCTGGTGACAGTTAATAGCTATTTAGCTTTTCTTCCTGATGGTTGTGTGGCATTACAAGACCTACAATAATGAATAATTGTACATCTACTAATTGTCTGCTCAACATTCAATATATATATAACATTCTAGTTTGTTTTATTGACTCATGGACATTTTTTTAAATGTTAATATGCAATATTCAAAGTAGTGAAAGTGTCTGGCTGAAGTGATACAGTGCACATCCTTCCTTGGTACACCAGCCAATCCCATCTCTGTATCCATGGTAACAACAGCCAGGTCACCAGATGGTATACTGTAGAATGGAGAACACTTTTCTATAAAACGGCTGAACTCAGTTTCCTTCACAAAGCAGGGAAAAGGAGAGTCAGGGTGAATAAAAGTCAACAGCGTAAAAAATCCATGAGCAGAGAGATATATATAAAAGCTTGTCCACCTCATCTGCCATTTCCTGGGGCTTTTGTAGCATTGTGGTATACCCTAAGGGGACTAGCCTAAGGGTAACGGTGTGGAATGTCAATTATCATCTTCTTTTAATGCCTAATACATTATTTATTCATGGGGGTGATAGATACATGACACCAATGCACAGCAGCAAACAGGCCTCTTGGTCCCCACATGATTCGACGAGGAAAATGACAAAGCATAATTAATGGCAATTAGGTATAGTACGGTACAAGCTAAATTAGCTGACACAGCAACATGCTGTACAGTGTCTGAGCTGATAGTTGCTAATGTCAGGACAAGATGATATGGAGGTTTGAACTAATTTTCTATTATTTTAACATATTTTCACTTTTATAAAGCTGTTAAACATTGCAGCTTTGAGTAATAACTGCTCTGTAGACAGACTGTAGTAAGTGTGAATAACTCTGAGAACAAAATATTTTGGTTTTCTAACTTTCCCAGTGCCAGAGGACAACGGAAATGTAAGTATTTTATTAATTGGCTATTTAGGTAATAAAAACATAAGTATAAAATGAGAGGTCAAAAATTATACCAAGCAATTTAGATTTTTCTTTTTCTTTTTCAGAAGAGGAAGGATAATAACAGACTGAAACCAAGGCATTCTATGTGAACCAAGATTACACCACTGGCATCCTATTTCATTCAACAGATGCTCACAGAAACAGCACCCGATCAGAAATTGAACTTTAAATGTACATACACCAATTTCATTTGTTAAATGTCTTAGTGGTGATGGGTGGAGCGTTGCTCTTTGTGCAACTCTTCTTTTGAACAGTGAAATGTTAACATGCATGGCCCATTAAATAATTTGTGGTCAAAAAAAGATTGCACTTTTTACATTTTTTAAGATAACCTAAATCTCAGTATAAAAAATCAAAAACAACATAGCACTGCGTATGTGAGAAATAACCCTTTGTACTGTTTATTTTAATCACATTTACACACACATACAGTATGAGCACGTCTTTATAACATCGCATTTACTCAACTATCGGATAACTGGGTCAAGAATAACAGGAAATGTAGCGTCCTACTTTCAATGGAGAGAGGGCAAGAGGAAACACATTTAGTGGTATTTATGTCAGTGTCTTGTAATTCTCTCAACATAACCTTGTCAGGTGTCTTCAAAGTTTTCAAAGTTGATAAAAGTGAGAAGAAACATATATATTTGATGTTTGTCAGCAGGAATCCCAAAATCCTCTTAAGGTTGTTCACACCTGAAAACAGGCATGCTGTTTTTATTCTTCAAACAACAAAGACTTGTGTTTAAGGAGAGATACATTTGGTCTGACAAGCAAGTAAGCATCAATATATATTGATGTGACGCTGTAAATAATTCCTGGTTCGTCCCTATATTACATTTTGACACCTATTAGCTCTGCCCCGTGATACATGCTGGTAAAGGGGTCTGTGTGTGGAAAATGTGATAGAAAAGTATTGTATGAAATCATCCACTAGGTTTGTCATTCAGACACTGCCTGTAAGCCTGTATGACTTGAGCTGTGTGCCAGGACGCACTGTTGATGTAGCCATACATCCCCTTAGCCAGTGAGCTGTGACTAATAGGAAAACACATCTGACATCCGGCCTGCTGCTTTTAAATGAAGGCTGGCACAGTAAAGTATTCATCCGCATTTTCCTTTTTAAGTGACATTTGTCTGAACAATGTCTGGAGGCAAATCTAATAAAGACCTTGGCAATACAGAATGTGTTCTTATTGGTGACATGTATTGAAACATTTCAGGTTTTTTTTGTACATCTGTTTTTAGACGCCGATACTGTAGGTTTCACAGCAGCCATGGTAACACCAAAAGAAAAAAAGTATGACCTGCTACATTAGCGTGTTATCACTTCACAG
>JAODUE010004241.1:0-10711 GCA_027564755.1 Amblyopsis hoosieri
ACACAGAGAGAGAGAGAGAGAGAGAGAGAGAGAGAGAGAGAGAGAGAGAGAGAGAGAGAGAGAGAGAGAGAGAGCAAGCGCGCGCCTGGCTCTATGTGGGCGTGTCAAGCATCTCAGCAGGGGAGAGAGCTAGCTCGCTCTATTTTGGGGTCTCTCAGTGTGACTCATCCATGCTGTGATGTGGGTGATGCCTTGCAGTAGACGCACGTGCACGCGAGCACACGCGCACACACAGAATTCAAAGACACACCACAGACAGCTGCTACGTTGACCAGAAAACGAAAGCTTTGAAACACATCTGAAAGAATCTACAGGTGTCTGTTGAGCACCAAAATGCCAACAGTCAGGAGTTGTTGGCATGGCACGCCGTGGTAGAAGCCTTGTATCATACGCATCATACGGTGTCTGCATGCGGAAGACTGGAACAGGGGTCTTAAAATGGTGGCCTGGGGAACAAAAACTGTCCCAACCTCAATCATATCCCCCTCTACTGTACTTTATTATGATTATTTGATTAAAATAATTGTATTGTATTTTCATTTTGCACAAAGAACAAATAATTACACAAACAGGTAGTAGCTTAAATAAACAACATTTAAGATTCAATACATTTACATAGTACTCCGACACACAGTATGAATACATCACAATTAGGAACCAATCCACTGAGGTGAATGAGACTGAGGAGCATGGCACACAATCATGTTATCAATCCATGCTCGCTCTTGATACACTATATTAGGCATATCCATATAGGTGGAGGCTCAATTTTCACCTCCTCAGCAACCAATACAATGATTGCCTTTATGGAGCATTCATTGTGTGTGTGTGTGTGTGTGTGTGTGTGTGTGTGTGTGTGTGTGTGTGTGAGAGGCTTTTTATGAGCATGCCACATCCTGTGGCACACTGCTTGCTTCTACATCCCAAACCACTTTTGAAACAAGATACCTTACCTAGTTTTCATTTATTTATCAGAACTTATGAATCACAGCTTCGGCTTATCATTCATCTCGCAGAGCCAGCCTTTACCTACGTAAAGCCTAGCTAACTGTACTGCTAGATAACTGGATCAGTACCCGCCTGCTTGACAAACAAGATACGTCGATTGAGGGCTCTGGCTGTTTAAAGGTCTTCAAATCTGTAAAGTTTGTAGACTACGATTACTGCTTAAAATAAATGTTTAATTAATAAATTAGTAAATAAAGCATTGCACAAGCGTTGCACCAGAAATTAGTGATATACTTGTGAGTGACAATGTGCCCAGCCAATGGAAAGTGACAGTATCAATACCCAAATGTCAGAGAATCCTGTGTCGAGCTTACAGGGGGGTATATGTATCAGGCATTCAGAACAGAGTTGCTTATGTAACACAATGCTAATGGATGGAAGGTGGCTTAGACTATCTTATCATTAGTGAGCAATGCTGTTGATGAAAGAAGGCCTTGATGAAAGAAACGCAGCACGGAGAGAAATGCATTGTCTGCAGAGGACAGGTCCCCATAAACATCCATGTCAATGAGCTGTGTTCCTGTGACATCAGCCGTAGCTGGTTATTGGAGCCAAAACAGAAACAAAGAAGTGGCTTTTTTACAAGGTAACGCATGAATAACATACAAAACACATTTGACATCATTATGATTATTTTATGAGGTATATAGCATTATGTGTGTATGTATGTACGGGACGACAGTGGTGCAAAAGTCGCTGCTTCGATCCCGGCTAACTCTTCACCAAGTGTCAAGGTGTCCATGAGCAAGACACGTAACCCTAACTGCTCCCGGTGGGTGGTCGCGCCTTGCTTGGCAGCAATCACCATCGTTGTGTGAATGGGTGAATGTGAGGCAATACTGTACAGCGCTTTGAGTGGTCGGAAGGTTAGAAAAGCGCTGTATAAATGCAGTCCATTAATTAATGATAACATATTTTCATCCACAGGCTTATTCACAGAATGTAATGAATTGGTTTATTATGGGTTTATCACTCAGGTTTAACAATGGGTTCATCACTCAAAATTTATATTTTCTAAACATTGTGCTAGGAAGTAGTTATTAATTATAAATATATATGAACATCAACATTTCTAGCTGTGAGGTAGCATGTCTTGTCTTGCCTACATTATGTACAGTACAGGTAGTGAATGTATCAATGTTAGGTCCGAACATACAATTAAAATAATGGAGATGATCTACGGACATTTTTAGAATATACAACAGAGTATTAAGTGCATGGTCAAGTCATGGTCAAGGCTAGTCTTACCCTGCAGCCACAAAGCGACAGATCTTCATTCACTTCAATGAGCGCCGGGCGGCTATGGGCGACAGTGAGCGATAAAGCGGTCGGCGACTTGGAAAGTTGACCAACATCAAACTTTATTCAAATGTTCAGTGACGCGGTGTAGCGACTAACAATAAGAGAGTAGATATGTGATGGCGACGCACCCTCCCTCTTCTTTGCGATCGAAAATGGAGAAACTGTGTGCTTGTTCATTTACCGGGACATATATTTATAAGTTTATCTACAATTTACGTAGTTTGTTCATGAGTTTGTTTAGCTCAAGCATGTAGCAAGACAGACACATTATCGTACCTTTTTGAGTGACAGGGCAGACACACGGCTACAAAGCGACCTGGCTACAACGAGCTACAAAATGGCTGGTGGTATGAGTGCAGGATTACAGCATGGAGAGAAATACTGTACGTACACTATTATTTTACACTCTCTCTCACCCTGCCTATCAGGGCCGGACCAACCCTTTCCAGAAACCATTTACATTTAAGTCATAGTGAGGACAAACTTGCCCTCACAAGAAGAACTGGGTAGGCTCAAGAATAAAATATAATCAAATTATAATAAATGATATACTAAAAGAAATTACAAATTAAAAGGAAAATGCAGACAATGCAGTTGCACTTTATACCTTCTCAATTTTAAGTAAAAATGTTTGCGGTTTCTTTCAAGTAGAAAAAGCCAGCACATGAGACTTGCCCTCCACACAAAGAAAAGACCCAATGCATATTTTTAATGAGTGGATGCACTTAAGATAGTTTCTAAAATACAAATAAATCAGAAGTCCGCACCAAGTTGCACCAACAAATTTGACGTAATTTTTGGCATGCGCCCCTCGTGCCGATGCGGCTCCGTCAAGTATGTCATGCTTTAAAAGGTCACTTCCTATGTGTTGCACCGACACTGGTCATACCAGAGTATATTACCTTCTGGAGTCTATAGTTATTTGTTTTTATTGTATTTTCTGTCATTTCTGTAAACATTCATGAAAAAAAGGCTATATTGAGTTTTAAGCAAATGAAATGGAAAAATTTATGTCAGAGAGAACGACAGATGAAAGTGAAAGAGTTAACTATTAAGGTGGACGTTCCGGTTCAGGAAGCTGCCATCTTGGTGCACTCACACACACACACACACACACACACACACACACACACACACACACACACACACACTCACAGGGTCTCGCATGAGGTCGTCCGTTTCTCTGGGGGCGGGCCTGGGCCTCGGCAGCATCTCGTCGTTACATTCGGTGTCGGAGGCGGGCGGCGACTCCGCCAGGTCGGGAAACTCGTCTCTCGTCCTGGGTCCTCGGAAGCGGATCTTGTCCAGGCGCTTTAGCATGGTCAACACCGCAAACCTGGGCTTTACCTTAACATGGTGGACGGCAATCCTACACCACACACACACACACACAGACCCCACGACACGTGTGGGAAAAGATAGCACGTTAGAAAATCAACAACACAACTGCTCAGCACTGCTCTGTACTGTGTATGGAAACATACCAGCATACAATCATTTACCCTGAAAAGCATGTGTTATCTGTGAATGTGATATCTGACACCAGATACAATCTCAAAATCAAACGCCTTTGTGACTTGGGAGCAGGCCAGGCATATTCATTATTGTGGAAGTATATACGGCAGCAAAATTAATGTACATTTTTAGATTGTTGTTTAAACATACACTATAGTACTGTATTCCCCTTTAACAACTAAATTAAATCTTGACAAGTTCAAAGAATCTCTCTAGATTTGACAGCATCTACTGTAAGCAACAATGTGACATTCATGTGTAAAAGGCTTGACGAACGTATTAGTTCAACAAAACAGGTATATGTCAATGCCAAAAATAACCTTTCCAAAACATTTTGCTTGTCTCTAAAACCTTAGAATGCCCTGAAAACATTCTGATAATTTGTTTCAAGTTTTTCCATTTCCCTTTTTGCTACCTGCCATCCCATGTGATCACCCTTACTGGTACAACTGACCAAGGATTTGACGCAGTAAGGAATGCGGCACTTCTTGTCTTGCAAAATCTTGATGAACAACTACTCTCACACACAGGTATATAGTAAGCAGAAAGTAGTCTACACATTTGGTCAAATATATCTCCTAGCGTTCTCCAGAATTACTTACTATACCTTTAACTACAGGTGACCACAACCTAACCCTGTGTTAGTTTCATATACACGCCCATTAAGCTAGAAGAGGTTGCACCTGGTACTGACCTCTGACCTTTTTCACAGAACTATTATCCAGCAGTAGCAATAGTGCACACTGTCATGAAGGTTAAGGGCTTAATGGCTGTGTTACAGTGTTGATGGGCCAGTTATAATGATAACAGAACAACAAGTGGGGGCTGTTATTCTCATCATAGTAACAGCAGGGTCAAGCTATAGTCGAGTATTTCCTCTACATTCATTCAGCAACAATGAACAACAAGAAGCAAAACTAATTTAACAAACCAATTGTAATTAGAAACAAATTGCTATCCATACATATTGACACGCGTCATCCCTGTCATGTTTAGTGACATATACCTTAGCTGAACGTGATTGTAAACATTGTCTTGTAGTATTCAGACACAATTACATCCAATAGTACCCTATAGAGAGCATAAGTCACTTCAGCATTAGGGAACTTAGTCAACAGCAAGAATACAATTATTTTATATCTCTCTTGCTTTGTGACACAAAGTACACATATGATGTTTGACTATTTAAATGAAAACGATTCAAAGAAAGTCTCAGTTTGTCGTGCATTTGTTGAAGTATAAGACTGTGAAAATATGTAATTAGTAAGACTACAAACCCCGTGTCGCGTTAAGTGTCATGACGTTTTCAAGCCAAAGAAAGCGTTGTTTTGGTGACGTGTGTTGTGCAAGACGAAATCTGTAGTTCACTGAGCTGTTACACACAACAAACTACAGATTACTTTGTAGTTTTATAACAAACTGCAACGTTGTTGACTTGAACAATGATCTTTTAAATAAACAAACATCACGTGTGTACTGCGTGTCACAATGAAAACAAAAAATAATGTTAAAAAATAATGCCGTTGACTACATACATATTTTCCCCAAACTAAGGTCCCATAATGTGGAACTCAATTAGGCTCTCTATTGGCTCCATATCTGAAAATTCCCTTTAAATGTCAACTGCTTTACTGTGGTTTGCTTAGAGGCTCCGCCCACCTCCTAGCATCCCTTTAAAGACTGTTTTGCTGTATAGACTATCTCAATCATTGTGGAGGAAGTGTCCTCCACCAGCTTGGACTTAATATGAGAAATGAGTGGGAAGTCAGTGCAGGAGAAGTTTCACTCAAGGTCAGATGATAATGTGGCAGTTGGCGCAACAACAGTAACACACACACACACACACACAATCTTATTTTGAACTGAACAGCCCTAGGAACAGGCTAGGAATGGATATTCTATGCATTAATGGAAATTATGGAAGCAGTTGCAGATGCAAAGACACGCACGCACGCATGCACAAGTCTAAAAACACAACCTATTATTCTTCAATAAGCAGATAAAAATGCAGCCAAACTATTGAGATCGGAGTAAAAAGCATTAATATTATCATATTTGACAACAATTTCATTTAAAGCACACAACTTATGAAATCCATACAGCACAATGAGAGAGAGAGATAGAGAGAGAGAGAAGATAAGAGAGACATTGCTTATGGATGAATCTGTTAAGATAACACGCCACGTAAATTATGAGAAAACATGCTAACTTGCTGATGACTGAGCCTTTTTGTTGCTGCCTAACCCTCCGCTAATAACCTACAGTAGATTGAGGTTACTCCTGGCCACAAGCTTTAGAAACAGTATGCCACCAGTCAGACCGTCACAACCATCTAATCCAGTGGTTCTATTCAGTCTATCTTTATTTAAAGTTATGTTTATGAAGCTTAATTGTATTGCCATTTATGTTGGATATTTCTAACAAACAATCAATTCACTAATATTTTACACCATTTTATTATAGTATCACAGAGAAGTAAGTATCCCCCTATTTGAACAGAAAACTCGTGAATTTCAGGCAGGTGAATTACTTTATGGGAGCTGTACAATAAAACCTAAAGCTTTCTTGTTTCTGCATGGTGCTTTATTATGTGCACGGCCATTATCAGTGTGTATACGTATCTGTGTCCATAAGAGGATATTGCAACAGTAGTCACATGATGAGAATAGCTTTCTGTAATGACAGCACATATCCGCTCTTATCTTCTACAATGATTGAAAGCAAGACCTTAAGGAACATTGCAACAGGTTTGTGTGAAGGCACAACATAGCCCACTTTTTGTGTTTCGGGAGATGATATACAAAAGTAGCTGAAAACACCCATACCTCTGTGGTTTGGCTATGGTGGTCTTCTGATCTAGTATTTGTGTTCTTCTGAGAGACATGGAACAACACCCCGTCTTATCAGACAACAAATTGCTGAGTAGGCTATAGGTTGGGGGGAAAGAAATACAGGTAGGTGTAGATACATATTTATATATGTGTAGGCTATTTGTTTTAACATGATCTTTCACCATTTCAATGCAATGTTTTATCTCGTCTTCACTTAATAAATGGCACCATATGAAAAACGTTTGGGAATGATATAGTGCACATTATGTCGGCTGAATAATTCATGTTTGCAACGAAACAGCGTTGCCGTTGGATCCTACAACATGACAGAAGCATCCCCGCCCCCCCTCCTCCCCCTGCATGGGACTATGTCGGCTACCACATCTCCAACTGAACCATTTCAAGCCACCTGCCCCTTTGAGCTTGCCAAACGACCTGTACGGAGCGAAGTCGATGAACTAGTCACGCCATAGCCGTGGCTGAAAGTGGGCGTTACTGAGCTTCATCGAAGCGGGTTGAAACAAATACGCCTATGTTTAGAGTACTAATACACGGAATGTGATTGTGACATTGATTAAGATTACAATGGATTTTGTAATTAAGAGCGACATGTCCGAAGCATAAGCAGTCGCAAGACACTGTGCGTAACAAGTCCGCTATCTTCACGACTGCGAAACGCCGGAGTTTAAGTTAGGCCTCATTTTAACTGTTTAAACACTCACAGGGCTTTTAGTCTAGCCTACTGTCTTATCTGCCTCAATATTAAATAATCGCTAAAAACACAAGGACACATGTTTTGAGGAATTCCCCCAAATGACACGAAATAGAAATTCCCCATAAGCCCCCAGATATAACTAGACAAATAGCCAATTAAAACCTAGATCAAATGAATGACACATTCAATATGTAAAAACATTAAAATGTGGCTTACCCAGCACGTAAATCGTAGCAAAGTTTCATGAACCCTGAGATTGCCTTGATCCAATCCTTCAGTAGGGGTACCTGCTATAGCGCCGAATATCCAAAACGCGTCTCTCACGCCACAAGCCGCCCGTTTGGTGCGTCCATCACATCCGTGCGTTATGCAGACGGATTATATGCTTTTCCTCGCCGTCTGACTAGCAAAATTATGATGTTAATAGCCAATTCTAGAGAAAAATGTCTTAACCAGTGTCATACAGCGCTTGTTGATTTCACGACAGGCGCACACACGCACACACACTAGCATACACACACATGCAGACCCGAGGAAATTTCGTCAGTCAAAAGCTCTTTTCTTAAAGGGACAGTCAACAGATGCTTGTGAGAGGAGACGGCTAACAGTGGCATTATTTGTCTCTTTACCACCACCGCGCGGTGGCGCTTTTAGACCTACAACTTGCTTGTGATCCCTATTAGATTATGTAAAAAGAAGGCCAAAACGTCTGCGTGGTGGCAACAGACATTGTAATTTCACTTTAGTTTTCGAAAATCTTGTGTTATAGGCTATATTCATTAATTCATTCATTTATGTTTACCTGATAATTTATGAACCCAATCCCATGTATAGGCCTAATGTGACCTACAGGTAGGTCTGAACATAAAACATATTAAGACTGGCAGTTTGTTTTAAACCACTAACCTTTGCATGGTTGTCTTCTGTCAGCTAAGCCTCACGTTCTCCATGATATCTCCAGGTATCTGATTATGAATACACTGGACTGCATATGAACTGAACTGCGTCTTAAATAGCCGCCGTCAAGATCTTGCAGCTCTACACAGTGACTAAAATAGTCCCAGTCCCAGTGCTCTTGGGGAAGCAGGCCTCACAACGAAGAAGTTGTTAATGGAAGTCAAAGGGAAAGCAGAGCTAGAGAGAGTGCATGCTAGTGAGAGTGAGAGAGAGAGAGAGATAGAGAGAGAGAGAGAGAGAGAGAGAGAGAGAGAGAGAGAGAGAGAGAGAGAGGGAGAGAGAGAGAGAGAGAGGGAGGAGGGGTCAGAAACACTGGAGCAAAATTACTCTTGACCCCCAGAGATAAGAGTACCAGTACTATAGTTACAGGGATGAAATCACCTGTGCCTTTTGTGTCTGCTATGGGGCAGTGAGCCAGGTGTGATCTGGCAAGGTCTGGACCTATACCCACATGAGACTGTCAAGGTCTGGACCTATACTCACGAGATTGTCAAGGTCTGGACCTATACCCACATGAGACTGTCAAGGTCTGGACCTATACTCACGAGATTGTCAAGGTCTGGACCTATACCCATATGAGACTGTCCAACAGTGAATGCCCTTTCTCCACTAATGCCTCATTTAATACAATGCACAACACACAAGTCACAAGATCATTAGATTATATACTGTTTATATGATGTATGCTGTGCGTGCGTGCGTGTGTGTGCATTGGGCGCCCTGGCAGTGGATTAGATTTTGTGAGTGACTAGTTTACCGTACATTAAAGGACTTACATTGTGTAGTATAGGGATATATTGTATGGATTTTTTACGTGCGTTTCTTGGCCTTCTGAAGCGAATCATGCCCGGACACAGGGAGAAACAGAAAAATAAACAGAGACAGAAAGGCGGACATGTGTTGTTTGTATGCTAAAAATGCTTGTCTGACTTGCTCGCACATTTGTTTAAATGCAAATGTTCAAGAGTACAACAAAACTTGAAAACTTAAAAGTAATTGGCTTCGGCAGTAGAGACGTTTGAGGGGGCGGGTAGGGAGACAGGGAGACAGAGAGAGAGAGAGAGAGAGAGAGAGAGAGAGAGAGAGAGAGAGAGAGAGAGAGCATAGAAAGTGTAGTGTAGGAGTTTGACACAAAACGGCTATAGGCTGCGATAGAAACTAACATGCATGTACCACCGCTCACCACTAGGGGGCGACTGTGTGTCAACCATTACATTGATTCCGGTGAGTCAGTAGGCTATGAAGTTTGCTGCACTGGTAAGAAGAGCAAGTGTAATTTTTTGTGTGGTATGACAGTCATTTGGCAGACCACTAGTTTTCCACTCAATCTTAATTTGACCCGAACACCACACAAGGGTTAACATCTCAGTCTGGTTATTTTAGCCAATGTGAGGACATTTGCCTATGTATGTTAGGCTATAGCCTAACTGTATGGATATGCTATGTAAACCATTGGGTTTAGTCGGCGTTGGAGATTTACATCATGTGTTGATATGTGTGAAGAGTGAGGACTGAATTTTTCGTGGATATTCCTACATTGAAATAGTCTATTCAATCGCATAATCCATACATTTCAGGACATGAAGCACTCACGCACGCGTATGACAAATCATACAGTCGAGTCGCCGCAGATGCAAGGAGCAAGTGTGAGTTTCCAAATCCCGCTGCGCTCATTTAGAAAGCGCTTAACAAACATATATAATCCTCCACAGTCCACAACAACATTTACATGGTTGCACTGTTTTATGCAACCGGCAGAGCGATTCATTACAGATCCGTTGGCAGCACGCATATGTTAAGGGTAATGATGCTACACACGTTTAGAAAAGATGGATAGTAAAGTGTGCAGGTATTTGTTAATTATTTTATTGAATGTTTATATACTTTTGACATCAAAAGCATTTCAGATTTTCAGGTGTTAAATTATTTTGCCTAACAAAACCTAGTAGCCAAAAATCCATTATTATGGTGAGCTAGCTGTTTAAAATTACAATTTAGATAATGTAGTCAATTTACTTATTTTTTACTAATTAAAAAAAAAGGCAAACTAAAGCATGCATCAGCAAGACGACAAATATAATAATAGATAGCTCAAACGCAGTTCAAATGACTGCATGTAGTTTATTGATTGACCAGTAGATGGCAGCATAAGAGCAGGCAAAATAGCGTAAATAATTTTGTGTTCTACAGTGCTGCCAAATGTGTCTGTATAATTAGAAGTCTGAATTATTTAACTAGGCTGGATGACTGAGATAAATAGGCTACAAAGGAGTAACCCTACATCAGGGGCGCCTACATCAGGGGCGCGTCCCCCCGGGTTCGGGAAGGCCCCGTGGGGGGGGGGGGGGGGGGGGGGGGGGGGGGGGGGGGGGGGGGGGGGGGG
>JAODUE010004242.1:0-10710 GCA_027564755.1 Amblyopsis hoosieri
GGGAGGAGGCCTCGGGAAAGACCCAGGACCAGGTGGAGAGATTATATCTCCACACTGGCCTGGGAACGCCTCGGGATTCCCCAGTCAGAGCTGGCTAATGTGGCTCGGGAAAGGGAAGTTTGCTCCCTTGCTGGAGCTGCTGCCCCCACGACCCGACTGGATAAGCGGGAGAAGATGGATGGATGAATGTCAGCTTTCCCTGCAGAGGTCACTGCAAAGCAATATGAGTTAAATATTATCTTGGATAGATGATGAATTTGATCTCTTACTGCAATAACAAATGTATATTGCCTCTCATGTAAGCAGTTTAAAAAAGCAGTGATGAAGTTGGATTATCATGAAGGCATGCTATGAATTCTGCATGGGTTTGGAAATTTGATTTGCAATAAAAAAGAATAGCCTGCATTGCCAAGCCACACAGTTAAGTTTGTCGAAATGGAATTACTGACCAATTTCTATTTAGAGGTCAAGAGTTGAGTACTGATATTTATATTGTGCACATGTACATTTATATTAACCATAAACTGTAGCATAATATATAAATATTCAGAAATATTGGAAATAAGAAAATAATGTTTTAACTTTATTTATCCAACATAATTTCAGATTAACCACCACCACTCGTCATAAATCATCCCGGAATTTTGTTTTGGAAGCATGGAACAGTTCTCTATATTGACACTTTCTAGGTCAAAGTCAAGCATTTACACTGATTTGTGGCTAGCCCACACATTGTGTATTCACCCTCTTCAAAATTCAGGCATTGACAGCAGGTGGTTTGCCCATACATTACCTTAAATGTGAGCCTTGGCAGGAAT
This sequence comes from Amblyopsis hoosieri, assembly GCA_027564755.1. Taxonomy (NCBI): domain Eukaryota; kingdom Metazoa; phylum Chordata; class Actinopteri; order Percopsiformes; family Amblyopsidae; genus Amblyopsis; species Amblyopsis hoosieri. The sequence goes on from JAODUE010004242.1 coordinate 819, forward strand.
TTAAACATACATTTGACAAACTGGAGGATAGGTGGGTAAGCATTTTCTCTTAATGGTGCTGCAGTACTTTTCCACTGTCTGTTGATTGTGGCCTAATCACTTGTAAGGCTTGATAGAGTGCGTGTTAATAAACATTACACTGTCTCCCTCCTCATGGTGATTAGTGGTTTATGTGCTCCTCTCTCCACAGGCTGAAGGATCGGTCTTGATTGATGGAGGGCCATGCTATTCAAACAGCAGGCACTGCTACCACAGAAGCTCTTTGTTCTGGCCAGCATCGCTATCGGAAGCCTTCTCTATCTTGTGGCCAGGGTTGGGACCTTGGATAGGTGGGTGTCTATTGCATTTTGAACAACAACCTGCTGGTTGTTAATAAATAAACAAGCTAATAAAATATGTATGGTATATAAATAAATACTGTTGTCATGGCTGATATTGAAATGTGTTTCATTACAATAAAATGCATGTCATTGGAACACCAAACTCAGCCATTATTACAGAGCTACAGCGATGCTGTCATGTTATTTGATCTTTCAGGCTGCAGCCCATTTGCCCCGTTGAGAGTAGACCGGCCTCTCCCAACACGGAGCAGCTCCCTCTGCGCACGCTGCAGTTCAAGCGCGGTCTACTCCATGAGCTTCGTAAGGGCAACGGCAGCAGAGAGCAGATCCGCCTGCACAACCTGGTCCAGCAGCTACCCCAGGCCATCATCATCGGGGTACGCAAGGGGGGCACCCGTGCCTTACTGGAGATGCTCAACCTGCACCCAGCAGTTGTCAAGGCTTCACAGGAGATCCATTTCTTTGACAATGACCAGAACTATGCCAGAGGCATTGACTGGTACAAGGGTAAAATGCCCTTCTCCTTCCCCCAGCAGATCACAATTGAGAAGAGCCCGGCATACTTCATCACGGACAAGGTTCCTCAACGCATCTTCAAGATGAACTCGTCCATCAAACTGTTGATCATCGTCCGCGAGCCCACAACGCGAGCTGTCTCGGACTACACGCAGGTCCTGGAGGGCAAGGAGCGCAAAAACAAGACCTACCACAAGTTTGAGCAGCTGGCTATAGATGCCAGCACCTGTGAGGTGAATACAAAGTACAAAGCCGTTCGAACCAGCATCTACACCAAACACTTGGAGCGCTGGCTGAAGTACTTTCCAGTGGAGCAGTTCCACATCGTGGATGGTGATCGCCTCATCAGCGATCCATTACCGGAGCTGCAGCTCGTAGAGCGCTTTCTCAACCTGCCATCTAGGATCAGTCAGTATAACCTGTACTTCAACACCACCAGGGGATTTTACTGTCTGAGGTTTAACATCATCTTCAACAAGTGCCTGGCAGGGAGCAAGGGGCGCACCCACCCAGAGGTAGCCCCCCAGGTGATGGCTAAACTGCAACGGTTCTTTCACCCCTTCAATCAGAAGTTTTACCAGATTACTGGTAGAACATTCAGTTGGCCATGAGGAGCTTTGGATTGTGATCAGTGAGATGTGTAACTGGTGTTTTGGAATCACCAGTGTTGACAATATGAAATGAATAGCACTTTGATTGAATTCAATATAAGAATGACCTTGTGATCAAATATAAAGGGATGTTGTTTTGTCTTTGTTTCTAATTGTGAGGATTTAAGGACAGGTTTGACTTGTCTATCGTCCGTATTGTCCTATCCAGAAGAAGCCAACGATCTAATGTGAAATTAAAGAGATTATTTTTTGGTTGCCATTTATTGTGCAAACATCAACATTTATGATGTTATAAAGCTTTAAGTGTGATGCCTTTTCCAAACATTCAACATATTTTTTATTGTATCCTTTAGCACGTAGCTACAGTGAAGAAACTGTTATTTATTTATTTATTAAATTAATATGCCCCTGTCATTTAGTTTAACCACACTGTATTATATGGAAATACTGTAGTTACTTTATACAGTATATCTATTCCCTAATGTAATTTACTGTCTAAACTAAATTCATCTCTCTAAACTCTGTCATTTAGTTTCACCACACTGTATTATATGAAAATACTGTAGTTACTTTATACAGTATGTTCTATTCCCTAATGTAATTTTCACCAGATATTCATAAAATAGTAAAAGGACTCATATCATGTCTAATTCTTGATTACCATTTAGACATACCATTTAAGACACAAGATTATGTCTTATATTATTTTTCTTCCCATCCTAAAGCTTTTACATTGGTTTTCAATGCACCTTGCAATAAGCCATAGTCCAATTTAAAATCATTTGATGATTCCTGTCAAACCAACTGTTTATTCTATGATGACTAGAAATGTCTATTTATGTGCAAATATCCAGTCTGTATTATGTGTGTTGTTAATCAAATAATTAAAGGAACATGCAAATATTTGTCAAATTATTACTAGGCATACAGTATATTTACAGACAGAAAATTACATGCACAAACTATTCACTTAGGCCTAAATAGACTAGCCTATATAATTAAGATAATCTAATATATGTTTGGTTTTCAAATATACGATCGGCCTATTATTTCTATATTTCTACACACTTAACCCACACCACAAAAATATATTCTACTACAAATGCTGAAATCTAGTGATGTCATAACCTGTTGCAGCTGTTTTTTTTATTTTAGTTTTGGATGATTTGTTTCTTCTACAAGAAATAATTTACATATCCATCCATCCATCCATCTTAATCCGCTTATCCAGAGTCAGGTCGCGGGGGCAGCAGCTCCAGCAGGGGACCCCAAACCTCCCTTTCCCGAGCCACATTAGAAAGCTCTGACTGGGAATCTCGAGGCATTCCCAGGCCAGTGTGGAGATACAATCTCTCCACCTAGTCCTGCATCTTCTCCGAGGCCTCCTCCCAGCTGGACGTGCTTGGAACACCTTTCCAAGGGAGGTGCCCAGGGGGGCAGCCTTACCAGATGCCCATACCACCTCAACTGGCTCCTTTCAATGCGAAGGAGTAGCGTCTCTACTCTGAGTTCCTCACGGATAGCTGAGCTTCTCTCCCTATCTCTAAGGGAGACGCCAGCCACCCTTCTGAGAAAACCCATTTCGGCTGCTTGTACCCGTGATCTTGTTCTTTCGATCATGACCCACCCTTCATGACCATAGGTGAGGGTAGAAACGAAAATTGCCTGGAAGATCGAGAGCTTTGCCTTCCGGCTCAGCTCTCTTTTCGTCACAACGTTGCGGTAAAGTGATTGCAATATCGCTCCCGCTGCTCCGATTCTCCGGCCAATCTCCCGCTCCATAGTTCCCTCACTCGTGAACAAGACCCCGAGGTACTTAAACTAATTCACTTGGGGTAAGGACTCATTCCCTACCTGGAGTAGGCACTCCATCGGTTTTTGTCTGAGAACCATGGCCTCAGATTTAGTTGTGCTAATCCTCATCCCAGCCACTTCACACTAGGCTGCGAACCGATCCAGTGAGTGCTGGAGGTCACGGAGCTGGTCCATTGTTCCACGACCAGGACGGAATCCGCATTGTTGTTCTTCAATCTGAGGATCGACAATCTGCCGAACCCTCCTCTCCAGCACCTTAGAGTAGACTTTACCAGGGAGGCTGAGTAGTGTGATACCCCTGTAATTGGCACACACTCTCTGGTCCCCCTTTTTGAAGAGGTGAACCACCACACCAGTCTGCCACTCCTTTGACACTGTCCCCAACTTCCACGTGATGATAAAGAGGCCTGTCATCCAAGACATACCCTCTACATCCAAAGCATTTAGCATTTCTGTATGGATTTCATCAACCCCCGGGGCTTTGCCACTGTGGAGTTATTTGACTACCTCAGTGACCTCTCCCAGGGAAATTGATCCCACACCAGCTTCCAGCTCTGTCTCTATAACAGAGAGCATCTCAGTCGGATTCAGGAGTTCCTCAAAGTGTTCCTTCCACCGCCTAATTACCTCCTCGGTTGAGGTCAACAGCGTCCCATCCTTGCTGCACACAGCTTGGATGGTTTCCCGCTTCCCCCTCCTAAGGTGGCGGATTGTTTTCCAGAAACGCTTTGGTGCCAACCGAAAGTCTTTCTCCATGGCTTCTCCGAACCTCTCCCACACCCACTGCTTTGCTTCTGCTACAGCAGATGCTGCAGCACTTCGGGCACATCGGTACCTTGCACACGCCTCCAGAGTCTTCCGGGACAACATATCCTGAAAGGCCTCCTTCTTCAGTCAGACGGTTTCCCTGACCACTGGTGTCCACCACGGTGTTTTACCGCCCCTTGAGGCACCTAAGACATTGAGACCTCAGCTCTTCACCGCAGCTTCAGCAATGGAAGCTTTGAACATTGCCCACTCAGGATCAATGTCCTAAGAGAAGCTCTGCCGTAGGTGTGAGTTGAAGATCTCATGGACAGGGGCCTCCTCCAGACATTCCCAGTTCACCCGCACTACCCGTTTGGGCTTACCAGGTCTGTCTTCCCCCACCTCTTGACCCAACTAGCCAGCTCTGCCCCTCCCTTCACCGGAGTGTCCAAAACATGCAGCCTCAGATCAGATGATATGATCACAAAATTGATCATCGACCTTCGACCCAGGGTGCTCTGGTACCACGTACACTTATAAGCATCCTTATGTTCAAACAGGGCGTTTGTTATAGACAGTCCATGACTAGTCTAACAACAAACGTCCGTTTGGGTTTAGATCAGGGAGGCCATTCCTCCCAATCACATCTCTCCAGGTGTCTCCATCATTGCCCACGTGCGCATTGAAGTCTCCCAGTAGAACTATGGAGTCCCCTACTGGAGCCCCATACAGGACTTCATTCAGGGTGTCCAGGAAGGCCGGTAAGCAGGAAAGTCTACTTCTCTATGTGGTCCCAGGCAAAGGGTCTTGTCGTTAATTTTATTTACACTATCCCATAATAGGTTATTATCCAGGTGGGATATGTGGTTTAAGGCATTTACAAAGAAAAACTTAACGTTGGGCTGTACTCACACATGGTTATTATTCTACATTTCTAGCAAGGCTATAGCAGATTAGCCTGCTTCTGTAATGAACCCTATTGCCATGCATGTTTACAAACCCCCAAATTAGTGTTGGGCCTATTCCTTCTTAAAACATTAGTTTAAAGGCATACCTATTATCACCACATGTTGTTAGACCTCGAAATGTACTGCAACTCTAGCATATTGATCAAGTGCTTAACGTCATGTTTAACATTTTAAGGTGACATAGGAAATTATTACTATGGACAAGGGCATCCCATGAAACCTCACCGTATTCGCATCACTCACAACCTGTTTCTGAACTACGGACGTTACAGGAAAATGGAAATATGTGAGTTTCTGACCACCCAATAACAGTTGCATTGCCTAATTGTCATCAATCACATAAAAAAAAAATTCCCAATTCCATCATGTGTGATAAAAAATAAAATTTTGATTTATTTTTGTTTATACATTGCAGCGGCCATACAAAGCCACAGCAGATGAAATTACTAAATACCACAGTGACGAATATATCAAGTTCCTCCGATCCATATACCCAGACATGTTAGAGTTCAACAAGCAAATGCAGAGCTGTAAGTGCCACACATCACTGCTGCATCTTGAAATGGCATCTTCTGGAACACGACCAGAAGAACTGAGCTATAGTTTACATGAAGTGCTCACATAGGCAAACTGCATAATGTCATGTTGATTTAAAATAATATGAACATTTTCTCACCGCAGTTAATGTTGGAGAGTATTGCCCATTGTTTTATAATTTGTTTGAGTTTTATGCGCTGGTGGCTCAGCTGGTAAGTGAAATGAAAGGGGGCATTTGTAAACTGTAGGCTAACTTTCCTAGCCTTCCTGGTCCGTTTTGTCCACGTGTGATTCAAAAAGCTATATACTTTTTATGAATGGCACCTGGAGGTTTAATACTTAATTTATGTGTCATACTTTTGTTCCACTATAATGTTTCAAATGTTTTAAATAAATATAAGCCTCTGTCTGCCCACACAGTACTAGAGTGTTAATGTGACTGACTACACATTTTATCATGACATTCTCATAATTGGCATCTCCCTGACTTAATTCACCATTTAGGACAACGGATTATCTTATTCATTATTGGTTCTTGTCGGTATATGGAAAAAACTTGTATCATAACCCCGCACATTCAACCCGAGGAGAAGAATAATCAGGCAGTAACTCTAAATGTATGTATGCTTGCAGTGTCTTAGGTAATTGGATATATGTTGGATAATGAATTAGAATAAAGTATGAATGTTGCATACATACGTAAAACGTACTTAAGCGGTGTCATGTTTGGGCAGCAGGGGCAGTAAAACCAGCAGATTGACATCTCTGTTAACTGGGCAGGAGGGCTTCACCACGCCAAGAAGTCTGAAGCGTCTGAGTTCTGTTATATTAACAACATTGTCCTCGCCATCTTGGAGCTGCTCAAGTAAGTCTACCTTATTGAACTGATTTTGATTTATCTCTGGATGAAATGGAACAAAATATGAGGTTAAAATAATAGAATACATCTATGCAATAAAAAAGGCAACATGGGTAGTAGTAGCAGTAAATAAATGTGAATGGATATGCAAACAGATATAACTAAACATCCCATTAGTAAATTAGAAGAGAAATGTATTTAGAATGTTATTGGTGTTATATATGTTTCCCGCCACTCTCAGGTACCACCAGAGGGTGCTGTACATTGACATTGACACCCACCATGGAGGCGGGAGTGGAGGAGGCCTTTTATACTACAGGCAGGGTCATGACTGTTTCCTTCCATAAATCTGGGGAATACTTCCCTGGCACTGGAAATCTAAGGGTCAATATTAACATGTAAAATCACACTGGGTTGTGACTAGAGGTTTGTCAAATGTATCCGGATATAGTGTTCATCTAGGCCTACTAAATACTGTACATGTAAACTTTAAACTTTCCAGGTTTTAAAATGTCTTTCCTCCCACTAACTTATGTCACTGTGAATGCATTTGGTGAATATTTGTGTACATCGGATTATATTATTACAGTGCCTTTATTTCTTTTATTTATATAAAGGCTATTGGAGCTGGAAAGGGCAAATTTTATGCTGTCAACTTTCCACTGAGGGATGGTATTGATGATGAATCGTATGAGCAGATATACAAGCCTGTAAGTCTACACACTTGTGTTTGTCACTTCATTCACTCATTGGCATTTCCAAAAATGCCTGAAATACACATGATATATTGTCTCAGATAAGCTTATTGAACCTATTAGCACCTGATTTCTTTGTATACACACACATACAGTACTAACAACAACACACATCCACATGCACACACAAAAGAATTCCAGCCCATGTGTGCCCCCATAGTGTATTGAGTACATTTTGCTGGCTCAGAATGAACAGAGCTGTTGCAAGTACAGTACATAGGTGTCAGTTGCCCCAACATAACAGCTGTAACATGACTGACACAAAGTAGAATAGAATTCCGTGTTGGTGAATTGTTAATTATTTGATCAGAACTTTATTTGTCCTAAAAATAGCTGGTAGCAGTTACAATGTGTGCCGTTCTTAAAGGGGATGTACACCCCAGACAGATTAATGGACTCTTCTTAGATTGAAGGGAGGCAGACCTATACTTCAGTTGTGATTTTGTGATGTCACACTGTCTACAGACCAGTGACAGAAGGAGTCAGTTGTGACCGACGCAGGCATAGGCGGTGTGCTAGGGGGGTGCATCGGGGTGCTTGAGCACCCATAAGAAAGGACATACTGTAGCACCCCCAAGAAATGTAACATCACACATTAAATGTTTTCGTGGAATAAAATGAATTGCTTGACTGTGACAGTGACAGCAATGATCAATCATGATGACCGAATGTTATGACAATAATGCTGAATGAAGAAAATAGGCTATAGCATGTTTTACATGTATCATTTTACACCAGTGGAAAAAGTTAGTCTGGAGGACGTAAATCGAATCTGAACTTCACGTCACTGGCTCGTAACACTGCAGCTCCGGTGGTGTCACATAAGCATGTATCAGAGCATTAACAGAATCATAATGCGTGACAGACAAGTAACATGGTGGCCTTTCTAACACCACCTCCATGGTGGCCCAGTGGATAGCACTGTGGCCTCACAGCAAGAAGGTCCCAGATTCTAACCCTGGTCGTCCCGGCCTTTCTGTGTGGAGTTTGCATGTTCTCCCCGTTTCCTCCAGGTGCTCCGGTTTCCCTATCTAAAAACATGTTAGGTTCACCCTCCAGCCAGTGCCATCTGACCAGTGACGCTGGCTCCAATCTGGAGTTGGCATTTGGTAAGGAGGTGTTCCAGGCACGTCCAGCTGGGAGGAGGCCTCGGGGAAGACCCAGGACTAGGTGGAAAGATTATATCTCCACATTGGCCTGGGAACGCCTCAGGATCCCCCAGTCAGAGCTTACTAATGTGGCTCGGTAAAGGGAGGTTTGGGGTGCTAAATTACAGTAGGGTGATGGTGCTGTAGTAGCCTACCACCTCCTTTTTTCTGTTTTTTCAATAGTTTATTGTATGTAGCCTATAAAACCTCTGCCCATCGGGTCGTCTGCTTGAGCTATTCCTAAGATGCTTGAATCACACATACATTTAAATGGTTAAAGCTTTGTCATCAATATAGTGTGTGGAGAGTGGCTCAGATGAGTTGGAAGGTGGCAATAAAAAGACTAGTGTGGCCCTTTTCCATTGCATGAACAAGCCTATAACATCACAGCGGCTCACTTAAAAGCGGGCCTCTTTGGCCCCGCTCCAGAGCAGACCCATCTTGGGCGCGGCTTGGTACGACTTGTTGCGGTTAAACTGGTAATGGAAACGCAAATGAGCGGCTCGACTCAGCATGGCCAAATGCGCCAGTGGAAAAGCCCAGTGGTGATGTTGGGTAGGCTGTGCTTGTTTTCATTTTCTGGCTACAAAATATAATTGTTAATGTTGCTAGTTTAACTTTTCACCCCATTTACTTTACTGTAGCCTTTGTCGAACATTGACAGGCTTGTTGTTCACAGGCAGTATGTGTGGCACATACAAATAATATTCATAATATTCATACTGGTATAAATAATCAATATGATGATATTTCCCATATTTGTTTTAGCAAGGGTTTTGTGTGAAATTAATTAAATGCCTGTCCCATATAGATGCCTGTCCCAAATAAATGCCTGTTGAATTTATTAATTGAAGCAAATTAAAGCCCTGACTATTAATTGCAGTTTTACGATATTCTACAAGTGTCCAATATTAGTTAAATCTACCCAATCATCATCATCCCAATTATCATTCTTCCGATGCCAAGTTGCATAAGTGATTGATCATTAAAAAAAATATTCACTGCATTGCTTTATGAATGAAAATATTAGATATTGGGTGAAATTATATAAATTGCTTATTGATAACAGAGAGAGAGAGCCTTTAAATACTTTAAATATACACACATAATTGCCACCTGCTCATTAATTATATAGTTTAGGTGGTAATGCACCATATAGACAGTAGGTGGCGGTAATGCTTTGGATCTCAGCTTCTAATCTAGAGTTTCATGGAGGAACCTTGCACGCTAAACTGCAGTTTGTACAGTCTTGTCATTAAACTATATAACCACCAGAGGGCACTGTGTCCTCAGAAACATCCCCACTGCGAACACCATTGGACAGCACTTCCGGAACTTATTTTATTGTCTATTTTTTATTGTGTATATGTATATATGAGAGATAGAGATGCATTTTATATCTATGTAAGTCTACAATGTGACAATTACTAATTACAGGCTATGTCTATCACTGAAGACAAGGAATTAAGCCTACAATGAGCTTTCCAATTGCAACTACCGGTACCACTGGAAGAGGCAGATATACACTGCTCAAAAAAATAAAGGGAACACTTAAACAACACAATGTAACTCCAAGTCAATCACACTTCTGTGAA
>JAODUE010004243.1:0-10710 GCA_027564755.1 Amblyopsis hoosieri
GAAAAGTCAGGACATTTTCCATCTTGAAATATGTTGTATTTCTTCTCCCAAAAATAATGGAATCTAAACCGGGAATCAAAAAGAACCGGAATTGATGAGCAGAATCGATTAAATTCAAACGATACCCAACCCTAACTTCTACACAGCCCTGGTTCCGTAAATAGGAACGCCAACAAAGTGGCGAACACCGCTCACATCCACAAAGCCGTGGTACTACGCTTTGCTTCACAATGCGTGTCGATGTGGAGCGGCGCCATGCGTTCTCAAAAATGACTAACCTTGCTTTTAAGTGGGCATGTCTACATAGATAGATAGCCCAGACAGATAAATCTACCATGCATGGCCTGAAACAAGTCAATTTACCCCAAAACAGTTACTGAAGAAATACAGTTGTGGCCTCAGATTGATCTAGGTACTTGGGAATAAATGTAATATACTCATTAAGCCTCCAGAGAGAAATAATGGGCAATAATTTGGAGAAATTCACATACCTCCCAATTGACTTGCATGGAACTTTGAGTAGTTCTGGTGTGCAAAGTCCCTCTCCCTCCCCAAAAATCAAATGCAGAAGTGGCGTCCGTTGGAACCTGTCTGTTACATTATCTTCTCTCTGGTCTATCTTTTGTTTTGCAGCTGCACTCTGACAGGGGACTTATTTGACCGCCAGTTGTTCTGAAATACTATTTAAACGGGGTCATCTTTAGTGTGTAGTGGGCTTGACTGTGTTCCACGTGTACTGTGCACATGCCATGTCTGCAGAACTAGTATGTATGTTTGTGTCCATTTATATGACCAGTCTATGGTGACGTCACAGAGGGTCTGTCCATTTATATGCACAGTCTATGGTGACGTCACAGAGGGTCTGTCCATTTATATGCACAGTCTATGGTCTGGACATGCTCCACTGGGAATTGTCGTTTCCTCCTACTGGGCGTAGACCTCTGGTTCATTTTGAAACTGTTGGAGCAGCGTTAAACCAAACTGCATTGCTACAACTGCTTTTAATCGCCTCATCTAGCTCTACCCCCATTTAGAAACACGACTTCAACATCATCTCACTCACCCACCCTGATTGGACCGCCAGCAGGGTGGTGGTGAAAACTCTAATGCAGATGGGTTTTCCACAATATAGTCTCAGCGAAAACATTTAGCTGAGAGCAATAGTCGTGCGGAGCCAGGCTAGTATAATTGGGCCTCGATTCCCAACATAGATATTTGTACACAGCACTTACACCATTAGGTGTAAGTTCCAGTCCATGTAATGTGGTGGGCTACTTTAGCTAGCTATTCTCCTCACCATGCTAACAATAAGAGATGATATGTCAACATGGGTCTTTCCTGGTAAAATACATGTAGAATAAAATAGCTCTTTTGTAGAACCACTACATTTTTCTAGTGTAATTTATAAGTAGGGGAATTACCTTTTGTCCTGTGCTGATTTGTTTTTTTTTTTGTATCTAAAACCTTTAATAATAAATATTAACATTTTGATAATGGACAATTTGTGTTGTGATTACACTGGTGTAGCAAGAGCAACTGGCACTATGAAAAATAAAGCAGGTCATGGGTGACAAAAGGCAGAGTGGAGGAAGATGACCGTAGACTTACATGAGTGTGTTGTACTCTCCAGAGAAGGCCACCTTGATCACCACGCCATCTATCTTCATGGTATTTGACGAATAATAATCCACCAGCTTCTGAGCATCTGCTGTTATTGCCATTTCTATAAAAGCCTGGGAGAAAAAAAAAAAAATGTTTTGTAAGACAAATTGTTATTTTGCAGATCCATGTGGCATCAGCAGATAAGGACAATGCAAGAATACGGAGCGTGGACTAAACATCGCTCATGTGATGTACAATATGTTTTAACCACACTAACCATGGAAGGCAGGAAGAGGGTGTAGATTGGGACACCAAAGCGTTTGGTGATACTGATGAGGTCTGAGAAACCATTGTCTCCAACAGGAGCAGGAATGAAACTCACCACCCGGGAACTCTTGGATATCAGATGAGAGCATTGTACTTGATTAATCACGGAGCAGCGTTAAGCTAGGGCTGGGCGATATACCGGTATATCGGAATCTTTTCAAAAGAGATATAAGATTCGACAATATCGTTTATATCGATATAGTTATATTATGCGTTTATTCATAACTTTTTCGATTTGTTCGTCTCTCCCTCCATGCCTGCACTTGGCCTGAGGAGTGGAGTCAGGAGCGAGTGACCACCAGTGAAAGCTCACTTTTTTCTCTTTGCCTGAAGGATTTAGCCCACTATAGAAAATACCGATATATATCGTGTATGGACCAAAAATAATATCCCGATATATTTTGGTTGAATACCGCCCAGTTAAGCTACTGCAAACAACTAGTTGGAGGTCAAACAGTGGAACTAGTCTGTAGTTAACCTGGACACCTGGCAGGAGCATATGGGGAGGGTTTACCTGGAGGAAGTTGAAGGTTGCTGAAATGTTGAAGGTAATCTCTTGTCCATTTACAGACTCAGGGTTGGAAGTATAATATTTGACCAGGTCCTTGGCCTGATCGCAGGAGCCCAGCTCAACAAACGCCTGCACAACATTTATTAAATACATGTTGGTGGTATTATTTGCAGAAATATTTTGGTTTGTATGCATTTCTTATTTGTAATATAGATTATATTATTAATTTGACAATGTAATACATTTGCTAATTACACATAAGTTTAATTAATTGCTAGACTTTGTTTTTCTTCACTCAAAGCAAGTCACTGCTTTCACCAGTGTTATTAAATTAATTATGACAAATATATTGCAGAACCTAAATACATGGATGTCAATAAAATAAAGGAATGTCTTACTAAGGATGGAAACATGAGGACTTTGACTATCTTGCCAAATGGTCCGGATAATTTCCTCAGGTACGCTTCATCCACACACTGAGCAGGGAATTTGGCGCATACCACTTTGCCATTTGCTGTAGACTGGAAAACAATACATGTCCCATAAATGGTTTAAAAATTTAAAATAAACTATTCGTGTTTTTCTATGCTTATACCTTTTTGCCTCTTGTTTTAGTTGGTTGTCGGTCTGAGAGAGAATAACAGACAATGCGTTACCAATCATCATAATGATTTATATTAAAAAATATATATATATTTACATGAGTGCATTTTTAAATACACTGACTGTTTGGCTGAAGGGGTGGGGCGGTCCTCTCTTTCTCCTTCGGCTTTTCTGGTTCGACATCATCACTTGCATGACAAACAGATATTAACTACACTTAAATCAGTTGTGAGAGTAAACTTCACAGCACACAACATGTTGCAGACTGAAGAATTCAAAAACGTTTAAAAAAGTATTTCCCAGAAATCTGCATAGCTAAGTGTATGTGCCCTAACCGTTGATAAATCCTGAAGAAACACTTACCTGCAACTCTCAACACGACAGTCCCACTCAGGAAAGCTGCACAATATATAGAAAAGACAAAACAATCACACAGAATATAAACTATATTTAACAACAATATTACGGTGTGTTGTGTATATCATTGGTAAAATCTGAAAAAGGTATTAGTAGATGTAATAAGAGGCCAGAAGAGGCCAAGTGGAGAGAAGATGGATCCCTGTAATGCATTGTGTGTGTTGTACCTGCGATTCACCTCCAAACAGAAAGGTTGTGCTGCTTTTGCTGAAAAGTACTTCTTCCCAAATGACGACATGTCATGGCGTGTTCATCGCATGCATGCACACGGAAATACCCCAGCCAGAATGCAGGCTTTAAAATACTTATCTAGCGATGTGCGATCTTACACTCTAGCGCTTTAGCATACGAAGAGGAGGGGGACTAGATGGCAAGAGTTGCCGTGACGTTACGGTGACAGACTTACAGGTTCAGCAGGTTCAGTTGGGCGACAGCGTGCTGAGAGCCGTTGAGGTGCTGAATCCACACCTGTAAGAAAGCCAAGCGTCTGGAGACTGAAACAATCACAACAGCAAGGAAAGTCTGCTGCTGGGACCTGCAGCCAGGGACACAACCTACCTGGTTCTCCTGTGAGCACCGCCACCTGCTGGTCATTAGTGTGAAATGATGCCCCCCCTTCCCTCCCCTCCCTCACACATCCCATAATGTTCACACTCCTATCACAGAGCAGGGCGTTCCAAGCAAGAAAGTTATTTACCTTCTCGGACAGACAAGTTACGTCGCAGAGCGAGCACGCATATGGGAAGACCCCCGGCGTGGTTCCATGGAAGTCCTGCGCTGCCTTCCTGCAGGGAATCTTGCCCACCGCGTTGTTACCGCTGCCTCCGCCCCCGTAGGGTGTGTTGTGCGTGCCGTGCGCCACCACTGGTGTGGCCCGGTATCGCTCGGGAGGTGGTGCCGCCCTGTGATCAGTCGAGCGGGGCTGAGCCGACGAGCTGTAAGGCTTTCCGCTGCCCCCTGCTGGTGTGAAGCCGCGTGGCGTGTTCTCCTGCCTGGCAGCGGGACGAGTGCCTCCACTGTTGTGCTTACCAAGGTCACCGCCGCTGCTGCAAGCGGCCTTGTGGCCGTAGTCCACTACGTAGCCCGACGACGACGCCGCCAACACGTCTGGGCCGGGCGGAGGCTTGGCAGCGGCAGAGCCCGTCTGCCTAGGGTTGCCCCATCTGTCCTGCCAATCCTGCACCTGCTCTGGTGGAAGGGGCCTTGGTGTTATGAAGGCGTGGTCCAGCGGGTACTGGACAGGCTTGTTGCGAATATCCTCCCAACCGCTGGCCGTAGAGAAATGTGAGGAGACAGGAGCTTGAGAGGCCGCTGAAGAAGAGAAGGAAGAGGGGGCGGGGGAAGGCGGGTACGCCTTGATCGTCCCCTTCTTGGGCTGAGAGGCTGCTGAAGAAGAGAAGGAAGAGGGGGAAGGCAGGTAAGGCCTGATCGTCCCCTTTTTGCCTTTGATCTCCGTAAGTAGACGAGGCAGCGTGTCAAGGGTGACGACGTCCTCGGGGAGCTCGGCCAGCGCCGACAGATCGTTGGGTTCAAGCCCATATCTCGAGAGGATGCTGAGCGTGGGGTCCACCCGTGCTGCGGAGCACGACGGGTTCACAGAAGACTTAGATGAGGGTGGCAAAGGGTAGGACGTCGAATACTGAGATGAAGGTTGCCTGTAAATTTGATGATCTCCTTGGACTCGTTGATTTGCGGAGCTGTAAGAGCCGTGATTTTGCTGGGACTCTTGAGCCAGCGGTGGCTGCCTTCTGTACGGGTAGTTGTGAGACATGACAGGTCTCTAGAATGAAATGTAGAAAGGAATTGCCAGGGAAGAGAGGACATGTAGTAAACTGTGGATTTGGACGGCTGAAAACGCTACATTATATCGACATGTAACACAAATTACCAATATATTATGCATGCGAACAAACGAGCTGGCTCAAATAGAAAGAAACACGGAGTGATGGATTACAGAATCAAGACAAGGAAAACATTTTAAAAATAATCACAACCTTGCTTATAATATCAAAAGCACGAACTGATGATACGATTGATAGCAACCTGCTAAAGAAATAAGCAGCGTAAAGTATCAACATGAATGTTAACAGTACATTAAGGGCTAATATTCTCTTGTAAACCAAAAATTTGCAAACGTTCATATTTAGAGTACGGTACGTATTAGCTCAATTGCTAGGCTAACCTAAAATAACAGCTACGGTGAAACAGCCTAAAACGTTCAGTAAATATGCATGGTCTTCGAGGTCTTACCTTACACTGGTAATTTTAATCAAATGAATCCAGTCCAACAATCGTCTTATTGTTAACTTAACACAGATTTCAATTGAATTAGTTGACTAAAGTGTACAAGGTGGATGCTTGTACACAACATGGAATGTATGGTATTCTTACGTAGAAGTCAATCGGAAGCTAAACAAACCGCTTCCAGGTCAGCGGAGGAGTTACATTGTGGCACGGATGTGCGAAACTACTGACTTTTATTTTCGATCGCAGTAAGTAATACGATTAGTGTGCCAATAGCAATATCGATAAAACCTGTAAAATCTTCCCGCGTACACACATCCAGTAAATTTGTGTAATGTCTAGAGTGAAATGTGTTAAAAGCAAACATCGATAGTAGGCCGTGTTGCAGCCGGTTGCAACCCCGTTTAACCGTGTACCCTATCGTACAGGGTATAGGGTTGCTGCTTTTGGAGGACAGCTAAATGCTAAGTTCCTGCTTGATTATGTATCTACTCTACTACTTGCAGGGAAAGTTCACGTTTATATAATTGTATCTTTGACATTATATAAGTAAAAACTAGCTAGATTTGTGCTCTCAATGCGTCGTCTGTTACTAACCTATGTTGAATCTGCCATATATCCTTGATAGGTCGCAGCCCGGGACCAAGTATACATTGAATGCATTTCTTAGTTCAGTCAAAAAATACTCAATAACTCAAATTATCACTTTTGCCATTTTGTGTCGTCTGTGATTGCCCAAGCCTGTTGTTAAACAAGAAAAACGCGCTTTTTTAAGTTACAGCACACCAGTGTCTCCTATAAAGAATCTGGATCAATAAATTAAATGTACTTTCCTTACAGTTGTTTCCCCCAATAATTTCCGTATGTAAGAAAGAACAGACTGTAGACTTTCTGCCACTCAGGACCATCTCCGTAGAATATCTGAGGTGTCCACCATGTCCACCTCAAAGGAGAAGACTGCTGAAGCACTGAGCTTGCTCTACCATATGGGCTTGGAGTTGCAGGACTTGGCGAAGCTGTCTGAAGTTCCCGGTGAACTCTTGACTTCAAAGACTCTCCCATATCTGCTCATGCAGATTAAAAACAACAGGTCAATTGAGTTGCCGACAACTACATCGCAGGCTGCCCCCCCGAAATCCCTGTCAAGAACCCATTCGCCCCCGGGACCCTCCTCAAGAGGTGTTAGGGTCCCACAGCGGAGCTCGGAGTGGGACATCGCTTCCAGCAGAAGCAGCAAGCACAGGAGCTCCAGCAGCTCTCGTTCCAGAGCATTGCCTAGCACCAGCTCTCAGCCCTCTGCAGACGCTTGCCCGAGTACCAGCTCTGAACCGAGCTCGTATCCTAGCTCTCACCCAAGCCCATATCCCAGCTCCCAGCCCAACTCTCTCCATTGTCCGAGTGCTACTCGTCGACCAGCTATGCTCCCGACACCATCGCCTCATCAGTGTACGGGCCCCGGGCAGCCGGCCTCCGTGACGCCGCGACCGACCGACCAGTTCCCAGTCAGCTATGCGTACCCGTACCCGCACATGCCACCGCAGGCAGCTTTCGCACAGGCCCTCGGGAACCCCATGGACCCGTCAGGCCCTGCCCATATGTGGCCAGGTCAGTGGGCTTCACCGCCCCCTGGTGGTGGGATGTACAACCCTCTGTTTGGAGGACATTTTACATACAACAGCGACTGCAGATACAAGCAGGCGGAGCCGTCCTCCTCCTACACTCCTGCCTCCCACGGTGGAGGGTCAGGGGTCAAGAAGGTGGTGGCCGGAGCCGTTCCTCCCAAAGAGGTTGCCCGGGACTTCTTTTGGAGATCTCCTAAACACTTTCCATATACCTGTTCCCTCTGCAATTTCACTGTCTACCAAGAAGATGTAAGTAGACTGCTCGAGGAAGAAATGTGTCTTGTTTGTCTCTCTCTCTCACTCTCTCTCTCTCTCTCTCTCTCTCTCTCTCTCTCTCTCTCTCTCTCTCTCTCTCCTGTCTGTTTTTCCCTGAGATGTTTTGTTTTTGTGGAAAGCTTCGTATGGACAAAGCCACAAGGTGCCGATGCCGTCCCTTGACTTCCCTCCCTCGCTCATCAGATCCAGTCCTGTTTCCCTGCCTTTTATTTTGTTATTAATGAGAAACTGTTCTAACCAATTCTGACGTTGTTTCATAATGTGACACCAAACATTTAATAAATGTGACTCATCTGTCTGCAAGTTGGTTAATTAGTTACACTTTGTCTTGAATTGTAAGTTATATTTCTTAATTGTTCCCACAATAATTACAATGGTGCAGTTTAATATATTTTCTTTCTGATCCACAGCAATGGGTTAGTCACACCACTACACACACACATGCAGAGAAACAGCTTGAGCTACTGCAGATGTAAGTGAAAAACGTCCTTCTAGTGTGTACAGTATAGAACTAGTAAATAATATATCTAACCATATACCAAGCTAGCCTGGTGAAAAACAATCCTGATTGTGATCCCCTTCTATGAATATTAATGTTATACAGTACGTCAGATGTTTTGTGGTGACTTTCAGGCACTAGCAGATGTTTGGCCCACCTTCAAGCATTCAGAACAAGGCATTAAATGCTTTTGCCACAAACTGCTGACACTGGCAGTTCTCTACCCTACCCATAGCTTAAAAAACACTTTTCCATTTTACTTTCTCCAGACTAATGTGTAAAGCAGTCAGTGTAAATGGTAGAGGCAAAAGAATCGCACACAAAAAAGTTAACATGGTGCTCTTGTTTTATTCTAGGTACCCGGACTGGAATTGCCGTCTGGAGTAAGTACACCTTTGTTCTCTTCAAAAGAAAAATGTACATTTGACCAATTGACCTTTCCCTTTTTGCATGAGCATTCTTTGAATCTGACGCAACCTTCCGTCAACTGTCTGTTTTGCTGTAATAGCTTTCTATGCTGTTTTGTCCCACCTAGTTACAGTAACGGATCTTCTGTCACATAGATGGTGTCATCTATGTGACAGAAGATGTGTTGCAGCTTTTCTACCAATCAGGTTACAGCATCCCCAGAACTCAATCAGAACAATCAGCCCAATTTCTTTTGGAAAAGCTGTTGAGTGAGAACGGAGCATCACACTTATGTGTATATAAAGGGAGGGGCTTATGCTTTGCTGGTTCCAATAAACCAGTGATGTTTGGATTCTCTTCATTTATTTTACATGTGAGTGTGATTCTCCTGCCACACGCCAAGTGTCTGGGTTTCCAAACAACCTAGGGTGATTCTTCAAAGTCTGTGGGGCACTACAAATTGTCACAATTGAGGGAGATTTGTCCGCTGGAGAGTGAGACAAATAAGAAATGACAATAAAACCTTTTGAGTTAGCGAGGCTGGAGAAACATTGATATTTTAACTCTTATCAAAACAAAAACACCCCTCTCTTCAATGCCATAGGCTCTGCACCCCTGCCCTCCCCCCAACATTGGACTGTGAACACCAGTTTGTTTGTGTTCCCATTTGCAGAGCCAGCCTGTGTTGTTAGAACATGTTTTTCACTGCACACACAGAACGGACCTGAAGTAACGGCGGTCCCAGCTCTGAGCTTGACTCACAACATAGAAAAATGCTTATACTTGCCGTGCGTTCAGAATGGTGGAACGTTTGCTACAAGTGCAAAGTACAAAGAACACGCACGGCAGTGGACTGAACAGCAGGTTACAAAACACGGAGCAGCTGGGCTGTCCATATAGGCTGTGGGTTGGACTCACATGACTAACTAAGTGATCGATTGTGTTTTCAGCAGTAGTAGGCATACAGAAAGAATCAGAATGAACCAGAATGGCTCTAGAACCACTTCTGTTGGCGCATGGCGCACTGTTCCAATCGACGGATATGTCCATAATGGTTTTCAACATATTCAGATTTGTCATGCATGTCATATCAGAATGAGAATACATGTATGATAGAAAGATAACAAAAGTGATATTTGGTACTGGTACAAAATAGTGATGATGACTGTTAACAAAATATGCAAATATGTGGCTACACTTCCTACGGGTCACAAAGCAACGCTCGCCACTCCCGTTAAATGCAGCAAACGTCTTTGAAAGTCGTTCAAGAAAGTTCTGGAGGAAACGGGTCAGGTTGTTAAGTTAATTGAATGCTCAGTCCACTTAACGCACCTTGGTCTAGGATCTGAGTGAGGGGAGGGGTTGAGAAGTAGCCCGACATGCCAGATATGCGACTGTTGGACGCATCCACCTGGGAAGCCATCATATTGAGGCTGTTTTATAAGGGCAGACGCTTTTCAAAAAAAGTACTTTTTACATTGAGAAAAGCCTTTGCTCTTCTAATACAACTGATGCTATATTATATACAAATGTTAGCCTGGATTCCCCTGTAATGCCAACATAACTATATTAATATTCAAATATATTATGACGCTACTTTGACCTCTAGTGCCAAGGACGCTTCCTGCAGTAGAGAAGTACGCAAGCATGAACGACAATCAAGTGTACGCTCCTACACTCGCTCACATTCACGCTCCAGGTCCAGGAGTAGAAGTAAGTAGCATTTTATAATATAATATATATTAATCTATTATAATCTCTTTCATTAGTCTGGATGCTTTAGTCTGTTGTGATCATTTCGTCTCAATCAAGGAGGACTCAGAGAATCGTCAAGGTTTATGGGTGACTGGGAGAGGACACTGGAATGGTGTCTCTCTGTACCGCCGTCAGGAAACATTGTCGTCTAGTGACGCTTTTCCACTGCGTGGTACCAAGTGTCGGGAGATGTTCAAAAAATATAGACATGACCAACAATCTATCACAGGAGTGGTTTGGACAACTCTGTCGCTATGGCAACCAGCTATAGCTGAGTGGGTACTATCTGCAGTGTCAAAGCAGGCTGAAGCCAGTAGAGCAGGGGTGCCCAACTCCGGTCCTGGAGGGCCCCTGTCCTGCATGTTTTAAATGTCTCCCTGCTCCAACACACCTGAATCAAATCAATGGGCTTCTGCAGAGACTGATAACGAGCCATTCATTAGAAT
>JAODUE010004246.1:0-10708 GCA_027564755.1 Amblyopsis hoosieri
CGTCGCTATGGCGACCAGGTACAACTGAGTGGGTACTATCTGCAATGGAAAAAGACCCGTGCAGAGGCGAGTAGAGTTGAGTAGAGCTGATACTATGCAATGGAAAAGCTCCCTAAAGTGAGTAGAGGCGAGGCGAGTAGAGTTGAGCTGGTACCAGCAATGGAAAAGCGCCATTATATGTAGACAATGGTATTAGAAGACACCTGGTTTCTGCGTGGAGAGCAAAAGAAGCCAACGAACACACTGCAATCTTGGAAGAACAGCTATCGTCTGACAACTAATTAGCTTTAACTCATCTCCATCTCAAATTACTAAATTGACTGTAAACAATAAGCAGCAGACATATCTGTCTAAACCGGAACCTCAGACATATTGCCCCCTGAGGCTAAATCACCAGACAGGTAACCAATGCATTCTGAGTCTGCAAGTCTTACTTGTAGTCAAAGCGCAGGTTGGGAAAGCGAGAGATGAGTGTCTCGTAGGTCTCTTTGAGTTGGGTCACCTCTCTGGATAGCTGTCTTCTCTTGTCCAGCAGACTCTCCTCCTTGCCATCTGCACATGCCAAACACACACACAGACAATTACAGCAAAAGGGTAACTACTGCAGTTTCTATAATCTCCACTACCACAAACTTGTAGCAATGTTTTTCTTTTTGGGAGGCTCTAATAATTATCCTAGTAGTAGTTCATTTTCAGCAGCTAATCAGTTAGCAGACTGCCTCTACTCTCTCTCTCTCTCTTACACACACACCTTCGTAGTTGAGCTTGGCTAGCTCAGCCTGTAGCTTCTTCCTGCTGCTGCTGGCAGCCTTCAGCAGGTCCTGGTCCTTCTTGTAGCCACTGTCCATCTTCTTCACCTCTGCCTGCTTGGTCTTCAGCTCAGCCTGGGCGTGCTTAAGGGTCATCTGGGCCTGGAGGTGGAGACGGGGCGGGGGTTAGAACTACGGTCTGTTGCAAAATAACAGAAATGTTCCTGACAGGGCGCAACGATAAAAAGAATGCACATTTAACACACAGAAATGAGAAACAAAATACAAGAACAGCGTTAAAGGGTAGTGTCCATTTGTTCGATGACGTTAGCTGCCCCTGGAAAACATTTGGGCTGTGCTTGAAACACATGAGAAACACTATGATAGATGTACTTTTAGACATGACAAGTTTAAGAAAACAGAATGGGAGCAATAGTCTGGAAATGACTCAAATCTAACTCATCCATTTCCATAGTGCCCCACTGTAGGAGCCCTGCTAGTGTACCTGCTTGGCCTCCGTGTCGGCCTTGCTCATGTCGTTCTTGCAGGCCATCATCTGGCCGGCCAGCGTGGCCTCCTCGCCGTCCTCGTTGGAGGAGAGGCCCGCCGACACGGCCCGGAAGTGCTGCTCGGCCGCCTCCAGGGCGGCGCTCTCCTTCTGGCCGTCCTCCTTCAGCACTCGCAGCTGCTCCGCCAGCTGGGACACCTCCTTCTCCTTCACCAGCAGCATGTTCTTGTCCTGGAAGGACACAGAGGAGCAGCAGGAGAGTCACCTCAGCCCTCAGAGCAAGACTAACTGAATGGGGGAAGAGCCATAACGACACTTTTAATGGTTACTGGGACATAAAAACTTCATGTATCCAATAACCAGTCAAATATGATATATAAAATAAAAAAGCTTGAATCGTTTAGTGACTTGCTTTATGCCTGGTTATGCATGAATTCAGCCCGATATTGACCCAACATATTTCCAGCATTGGGCTCAGATACAGATCCATCAAACAGCATAGTCAAATTTACAGACAATACTACAATAATAGGACTTATAGACAATCCCAAAACAGCAAACAGAGAAGAGGTGAATAATTTAGCTTTGCAGTGTCAAAATAACAATCTGTCCCTTAACGTGGAGAAGACTAGAGAGCTTATAATTGATCTTGGGAAAAATAAATCTGTTAAATTACAGCTCAACATAAACAATACTTCTATCAGAATAGAACAAACTATTAAGTTCCTAGGTATTCACATGTTAGACTCTCTATCCTGGTTTCTACATGTAGGGGAAGTTGTAAAAAAATAAAAAAGCACAACAAAGGCTATATTTTCTGAGATGTTTGAAAAATGTTGGTATGTTCACAAAAACACTTTTATCGAGCTACTATAGAAAGCATTTTAATTGGAAGCATGATGGTTTGGTAACATCACAACACAAGATCTAAACCTTTTGAGAAGTACTGTGAAAACAGCTTCTAAGATCATAGGATCACCATTACCCGAGTTACAGGAGATTTACTCCAGACGTTGCAGGAAGAAAGTACTCAGCATAATGGAGGACTCAAGTCATCCAGCGCATGACCTCTTCTCATATCTCCCGTCGGGGAGGCGCCTATGAAGCATCTGTGCCAGGACGTCCCGCCTAAGAGATAGCTTCTACCCTCAGGCAGGTAGACTCATGAACAGTGGTTGGTAGGGTTGTTGTAGCTGTGGGCTGTCTTGTTTTTAATTTATAGTTTTGTTATAGTGTCCTCATAGTTTTTTTTCCTCTTTAATAGGCTAAAGCTGGTCTTTATTGTAAATAGGTGAAATGGGGATGTAGGAATGAGTGGACGAGTGTAGGTTAGATGGGAATGTATGCTTATGTGCATGTTCATATGCAGGTGCTGTGTAGAGCATAGGAGTATATGTTATAGGTATGCAGGTAGTAGAGGAATGGATGGGTGTATGTGTATATGGGTACTTCATGTCATGTACTTATGTTCACTAGTGTATATGTATGTGGGTATGTATTGTATATTTATAATAGGTCCTTAGGTTTACACTACTGTTGAACTGTAAGGCACAACAAATGTCATTGCGTTCTATTGTACTCCAACTGTGGGAAGCATATGACAATAAAGCGAATCTGAAAAAGTCATGTAGTGTGATCTTGGCATTAGACTAGATATAAAAAAGCCTTTCCTCCTTGAAGTGGTCTGTCTCTTCTATAATGTAATGCTGTAGATGTTAAGATACTTGATAGACTTGATCACCCTCCAGGACCGGAGTTGAATAGCCCTGCCCTACGGTGTTAGTTAGGGCGGGACAACCAACTGGTCATATGCATTGGGATGATGGCAGCGCATGGCTCCGCCCGGTTTGCACCAGAAAAAAACGAGTTACGTTCAGAGAACACGTTTCCTCAACGCTACTACTACTTTCAAAAGGTGCTGGCTGTGTTTAATGGGGCAATCATGAGACCAAATAAAAAAACAGGACGCTGCTGCCAACCTCCTCCATGTTCTTGACCAGGTCCTTCCTCTTCTTGGTCTCTTCCTTGAGGTTCTGCTTCCTCATGTCCAGGGAGCTCTGGGCCTTGGCGTCCACACGCTGCACCTCCGACAGAGCCTCCTCCAGGGACTTCAACACACCACCCACGTCCTGCAGACCAGGGGAAGGAGGAAAGGAGACACCGCGCACGGCAAGTGCCACACGTTAGCTCATTTGGCTGAGGGGGCGACAGGTCAGGGTTCATGTGAAGCAATGCAGTGGAGGAAGGGCGACAGGTAAGGGTTTATGTGAAGCAATGCAGTGGAGGGAGGTCGACAGGTAAGGGTTTATGTGAAGCAATGCAGTGGAGGGAGGGCGACAGGTAAGGGTCCATGTGAAGCAATGCAGTGGAGGGAGGTCGACAGGTAAGGGTCCATGTGAAGCAATGCAGTGGAGGGAAGTCGACAGGTAAGGATTTATGTGAAGCAATGCAGTGTGAGGCTTCAGAATCAACTCACTGAATGTATGAATGTATAGAGCCCAAGTAACTCTGGCATCACTAGAGAACCCCCCTCCCCAAAAGTAAAAAAAAACCAAAACATATCTAATAGAATAAAGATTTCTCCTACAGAAATATGACGGCTACCCTATTTCATGTTTTGCTCTGAGGAGTTGCATGCCTGTATTGGTAACATCACTCCACAACCCCACAGCAGTCTAAAACAGTTTCCATCCTTCTGACAGATGGCTTCTAAAAAAAAAGTGGAGTCGATGAAACCTAGAAAGACTGTTGATATTTGAACTCTAACAAAACACCACCACCTCTCCCTTCAATGCCATAGGGGGCTCCCTCAGAAGCTCCACCCCCCGCACTGGACACACTCAGCCAAGGATGGGATGGTGCTGTGGTCTGCACCACTTACTGTGCTCCCATTTTACAGAGCCAGGGCTATGTGGAAACACCAGATTTGTTTTTCCAGCACACACAGACATACACACACAGAGGATATACTCACTGAATTTGACAAAAAGTGTATTAACTCACTCTCACTGACTCTTAATATGCATATTGTTACTAATCTAAGAAGATGGCGTATGTATGAGTTAGTTACTCATAAAGCCCAATACATTTAATACATATGGAATAGGTTTCAAATAAACAGAGCAAACTCCTCTATGCCCTCAACGTACCTGGTCCTTCTTCTTCTGCAGCTGCTGCATCTGCGCCGAGAGCTCCTGCACCTTGCTCTCGTTGTCGGCCATGCAGGCCTGCATCTGGGTGATGGTGTCCTGCATGCCCCTCAGGTCCCCGGCCGACTTCAGCTTGGTCTCCTCGGCGCACACGAACAGCCATGCCACATACAGGCGTGACAGGTGCTGGATCTCACGCATCAGCTTCTGGTACTCTAGGTAGGAGGAGCGCTCCTGGCAACCGTGGAGGAAGCAGAAGAAGAACAAGATGAGAAGTTATTTTAGCATTAAAGTGCAAAGCCCACCACATCAATTAAAATGAACGCATGTGTCATTTGGAGACATACCTCTTTGAGCTTCTGCATTGTGGGGGTTATTTCCTCGTCCAAAATCTAAGTAAAATAAAGTACAATATTTCATAGATTATTTTAAAACAACAATGCAAGGCAGGCACAAGGTGGATTACAAAAATGTGAAATGGGAAAGATGCATTGACTTAATAATTATGTTTGAGATTAACAGACAATGTACACATTTTAAATGTCAATTTTCATCCATCTTTAAAATAGCCTTAAAGTCAGGTCTCTAAGGATGTGCTTTCATTCAACTTTGGCGTACAAGGTTAGCTTCTGTAGGCTAGTGTGTTTTACAAAGAAAAACATTTCACCCCGTCAAACAACATTGCTTTTATGCTAAATATGTGCTTAAATATGCTACAACATACGGTCTGAATCTCCTTCAGTTTGGCCTCTTTCTTCTCAATGGTCTTCTGAGCGCTGATCTTCTTGCACTCGTACATGCGTGTGCCCGCCGCCTCCTCGATCATGGCGAGGATCTGGGCAGAGGCTTATCATTACACCCGGGAACACAGCAGGGCAATAATAACAAGGAAGAGAGGGAACTGGCTTTACCTCGGGAGGCTTCATATTGAGGACTTTGGTGATCCTCCCCTGAAATATTCAAAAACAAATGAAAACACAATTGTCATTATTGTAAACAAATGAACTAAATAAATATAATTTATGCAAGGATTTTGTGCCTGATATTATATTACACATTTCTACCACAGATAACTGTTTAGAAACACATTCAAATGTATTCAAATAAATTATTACTACTACTACTACTACTACTACGACGACGATTGGTCAAAAACAGTGTAATATAAACCCCTCCTGAGGGTTCATCCTGCCCTAAGTGAGTGCTTTTATCTGGGGCACACAAGTACTCTACTTCAAATATAGAAATTCAACGTAAGAGGCCACAAACACTTATATTTGTAAAAATAATGAATGAACACATAACATTATTATTCAACATGATAAAACACAATGCTTATGTTTTGTTATATCCTCTACTTGACAATCTCACCTGCATAATAAGGAAATGTGGGTTGTTAACATTGAGGCCAATAGAGCAGAAGAGATCCTGAACTCTGGTGTTGTTGGCATTGACCCCATTGATTAAGTATTTATTTCTGCCTCCAATCACCACCTTGAGGGGGGAAACCGTTGTTATCCATCAATGCCAAATCACATTATTATTCAGGTACAGAAATGGTTCCTATTCCGGTCGTTTGTGTTTTGCCAACCTGTCTGGTGACTGTGATTTCATCATGGGTTTCAAATCCAAGAGGACTTAGGGCTTTGTTTGAGTTGTCAAATGTAATGGATACTGTGGCCTTGGTTATGCCAGCTTGTCCATTTTTGTAGACCAAGTCCTGCAGATTTGAGGCTCTCACCTGTCAAATATTAGAAAAAGACACCAATATATATATATATATATATATATATATATATATAGTATGTAAATCTGTATTCAAGATGGACTTCAAAAACCCTTATAGATTATGAAAAAGGAAAACATTTATCAAATAAATCAGCATAAATTAGTTAATAATTCCAAATATAATACGGAGTAATAACATTCACATACGGCACTGTCCAATGATATTTAAAGATATGCCAATTTTCCTCCAACAATAATCAACAATGTATTCTAAATCGTGTACTGTAGGTAGGTAATACAGTATAACGGAAGTACGGTAACAAACTACAAATATATGTTAATGAAAAACATTAACTGCATTTCTAAAAGTTAAGTTGGTACTTTACAGCTACAGCCACTAACCTGGGTGAGATTGGATATTCCCAAAAGAAAACATATTGAGTCCAAAATATTGGATTTGCCACTGCCATTCAGTCCTGTGATAGCGTTGAATAGTGGATCAAATCCGTTTATTTCTGTCCTCTGTGCGTAGGATTTGAATCCTTCGATAATAATGGACTTGATGTGCATGTTTTCCAAACTCCTTTCTCTGTTTATTTCCAATAAAAACTCGAAGTAGCATATGAATATGCCTAAAAGAGAAACACTTGTTTACCGACGTATGAGCGTACAACAACACAAAATGCTCTTTCAAGTTGAATTTTGGCGGCATACGTGCTGCCTCTCTTCCATCCTGTCGCGCCGGAAATAGGACGAAAATATTGATTTAATCACTTAAACATGAGTTATGTAAACAATATTTGAGATAGACCCGAATAATAAAAATAAATTTCATTTATTTTATACATTTAATTGATTGAACGTTAGGGTTTTACAAAATTATGTTGTTTTCTATAAGGCAACGTTAAAGACAACTAAAACGATAGGCTACTGTGAGTTTGTTGAACATTTAACGCCACCTGCAGGCAAGATGTTCAGTTAAGATATCATCAAATAAGATGCAATTCATGAAAACAATGCAAAGAAACAATCATTCATAATAATATTAACTGCCGGTGGTATAAGCACATCAACTGTAAACATATATCAAACTATTAAATTGTACAAATTTTATTGCAACAAAGAAAGCAAACTAAAAGAGAGAAGGCCAAAGCATTCAATAGAGCAAGGCTGAGGATTAAATTCACAGTTAGTTAACAAAGTTAACAGAAAAAAAACAAAGAAAAGAAAATTGTCTATATCTAACACAGATCTGACATATTGGCAGTGGTCAAGTAGTTTGGTATTAGCAAGACAACCATCAGCAGAACCTTTGTCTCAGTAGCAAACACAATATTGATTGGTTCACATTTACAGTACACACATACACACACACACTGGCTCATTAGTGTTGTCCATTTTCAGTCCAGGGGAACGGGGCACATGGACAGACAGACCAAGTTAAATGCATAGAAACAGATCTGCATGAGAACAACGCAGTCGCCTCTGTTGGAGTAGAAGCAGGTGGGCTTGATGTAGGCCCAATCAAAGTTGACTAGATTCAGAGAACCCTTGCAGTGCTGGTCACTAAGGGCGACCAGTGCTCGCACCAGAGTATACTTGGCAGAGCAGCTCAATGCCGTTACTAAGCGGACCTTGTCGAAATGCAACAGGAAGCAGGGGTCATCCTAGAAAGAGAAGACAGAGCATTGTATGACACGCACCTAAATGCCTACCTAAATAACATTTCATTATTTCATTTCATATCTTGAATATTGTTTTTATTGTTTGCTTATATATATGATATTAGCAAACAACTGGAGTATCAATTCAATGTTCTATAGTCTCAGAAATATAAGATACAAAAATAAAAGACTGCAATAATAATTTGACCAAGGCCATGTTGAGATGAAAATATAGCGTTAGGTTTGACACATTTTCTCAACAACGACCACATAGACAAATGATTCACAGCATAATACGGACACACGTAGTTTAAATGTACAACCCTGTATTATAGCCCCACCACAGATCTCCTAATTTCAGCCTTAGCTCACTGGTGATGTTTGAAATACAACAGTGCACAGAAGTGTAATAAATCTTCCCCAGAAGCCTAGGGGAGGGGTAGAGTGGTGCGATGAGAGGAGCAGGGCGGGAGAAAAGAGAATAATGCAAGCCATTCAGATGCGGGAGGAGCATGCACTCCCTGAGTTGCAAAACAAAACGGTTTCAATCACAGGGGTAATTTCAGATGCTTTTCAAATAAGATGTATTCCATATAGAGAGAAGCTCGCCATTCAGTGTTCAGCACTGGGAGGGTCCAATGTTCCACATAGAACCAGGCTATGAGATTAATCTGCATTGCTGCTGCAAATATTTATCCAGAAATGATCAGAGATAATAAGGAAAGTCACGCACCACATCTGGGTCTCGCCCATCGATGAGAGCAAGGTCCTCAAAGGACCAGATCTCCGTCCTTGTGTAGCACTCCTGAAAACTTGAGCGCTTAGTGTGGGACCTCTTGGGTCTTGCCTTGGAGAATCTCTGAGACTTCTGACAGCTCACGATACATAGTTGTATGAGTTTGCTCTTTGAAACTGCAACACAATGGCAACATATTCTCTTCAGAGAAAGAAGCGTAGGGTGAAATTCCATCTGCAGTATAAGTATAATGGACCATGGCAAGACTGGTTTAAAGTCTACTGGTTTAAAGTATACTGTCCTGTGCTAACATTTCCTAAATGGGTTCTCTATAGAACAAAGTGCCTATTTTAGTAACCTAAATAAAAATAGGTAAATAACTCAGTATTCTAGACCTAAGATAATGCTTATGATCTTTAATCAGAAATAAAGAAATACTATTATTTAGTCTCTCTGAATGATGATGCATCATCTAAAAAAACATGTTAGATATCAAGTGTGTTGTCTTTTCTTACAGCAACATAGGATGTGCGTCTTCAGAAGAGAAGAAATTACCTGAGACACAGAGAAAATGCCTTCCCTGTTCCGGCTCCTCGATCTCTATAAACTCCACCAGCTTCTGTCCCGCGGGTCGGAACACGACTCTCTGCATCTCCTCTTTCAGAAGGGACGACATGGCTACAAGGGGAAGGGATTGTGGGGAAGATGAATGACTTCTGCTCCTCTGCGGAAGGGAGAGAAAAACAGAGAGTGTGAGAACAAAAGATTTACCGCCGCCGTCGCCACAGCAAGTATGGATATAATGTACGAGGCAGTAGCAACATCAACACACCCCGCTGTGTGGCTGGATGACGATGTAGGTATCTTTCATTACATTTGTTTTCAACAAGTAGCACCTGAGGGACTTGTTCATCCCTATTATAGACTCAATTACAACCCATTATGAAGCTCCAAGACCTGGAGAAGCTGATATTGATTATGGCCCCCTTCATGAAGCTGGATTGCATTAAATTTTCATTCATTCAAGTGGAATATTCCTGAGGTTGACTGTAGTTATATGTGTCTTTTGAACACAATATTAACCTTTCACTCAAAAAACACATATTTCTTCTTATTTTCTGTAGTTTCCCCCCAATTGTTTTTCTGTTTCTTTCCACGCACAAGCTCACTTTCAGATGTTGCTATAATGCAAAGTGACATGGTGCCCAATACTTCTCTGTGATTAAATGTTTATTGTGAGGTAGGGGTTCCCAAAGCACACTCCCAGTATCCATTATCCAACAGTAATTGAATCTCAGAGCCCAGGTACAAATAGGGTGAAGCACTTATGTGGAGATGGTTTACGAGGGAAGAAAGGATGTTACTTCATATTACACTTCTTTATAGAGCCACACACCATACAATTTACTCGATGGGCAGACGGCATTAGGCTTTTTTGTGTTTATTTCATTATGGCAAAAAAAAATTAACAAAAGTATCGTGTTTTCTGTACAATGACCAGACTGGAGCCGAAAATGGGGGCTGATTTGATTTGTTGGTGGGAAATATTGTGGCTCCATTAGATTTGTCACATTTGTTGAAAACAAGGAGGGGCTGTTGCGCTAAGTGCTTTAGGGTTTATTGTTGTTGATGGTTTTCATAGGGTCTTGCATGGAAAGGCTTTTCACTTCTGAGATGGAAAAATGAGTGGATGGGCAGGAAGGATCGAGGACGGGGAACATGAAAGTGTGGAGTCTTATGAATAACACATGAGGCCCATCCGATTTGTTGGTTATGACCTTTGACCCTGATCTTTGTTGTGTTCACATGAAAATGATTCTGAGCTGGACTGGTGTTTGTGCATAAGTGACCATGTTTATTGAATATATGAGAGTGATACATATTTTTTTGATTTTTTTGATTGATTGATTGATTGATTGATTGATTGATTGGGATTACGGAATAAAAGAAAAGAATGTTCTGCTGTTCGGCTTCTTTTCCATACAAACAGTCTCTCCCTATGGATTTGAATATTCATTTGTATATATTATATATATGATAAATTACAGTATATAAATGTACAATGTCTCTAACCCATGGATAAAATAAATTTTAGAAATAGGAGGAATTGTCCTTTGAATTGAAATGTCCTTATTGCATTACAACAACATATACATCCTATACAAAGATGGTTT
>JAODUE010004247.1:0-10707 GCA_027564755.1 Amblyopsis hoosieri
CCAGACGTGCACTTCCCCAGCGCTCCTTGTCTCACGGGTGTTTGCACTGATTGTGTATCGTTTGCACCTGGGGGTTTCTGTTTGTTCCTTTGTCGGTTATTGTTTCATGTATGGTGTGCGTTTGCGTGTTGTTTAATTAAACCTTCATTGTTTACTCCAAAACCCTGCGCTTGGTTGCTGCTCTGCCCGCTCCCACCACTACAAGACCCCTCCACTGATGGAAAAGCAGCCTCCCTGATTGAACATCAGCCACCCTGTTGCTACCAGGTTCCAAAAACAATAACTGCACCTCTAGTTATCAACAAAGTTATCAACCAATAAGTAACAGACTCTCATCCCACTGCCCATCATCAAGGTTCCTTTTTCAAGGATCACCATGGACATTGTGGGTCCGTTGCCCAAAGTCTGGCAGCGGACACAGACATCTTGGTAGTTATGGATTTTGCCACCAGATATCCAGAGGCCATACCTCTCCGCACCGCCACAGCAAAAAGGTGTTTCTGCTGTTCTCCAGGGTGGGCATCGCGGAAGAGATCCTGACCGACCAGGGGACATGTTTCATGTCAAGGATTATGGACAGTCTCTGCCGATACATGAAGAAGCAACTGAGGACGTCCGTATATCACCCACAGACAGACGGACTGGTGGAGAGATTCAACCGGACACTAAAAACAATGTTACGGAAATTAACCGAGGAGGTTGCCAAAGACTGGAACATGCTATTGCCGTACGTCCTTTTCCCCATCCGAGGGGTACCTACGAGGTCATGAAAAAGATTGGACCAGTTAACTACAGAGTAAGTCAGGTTGGGAGGCAGAAGGGGGACCAATTATACCATATCAACCTGCTGAAACAGTGGCACGACCCCCCACCCATTGCATTGTATATGGCCTGAGCCCGGGGACCACCGCCAGAGGAGATTTGAACTCAGTTATGTTCTTAACATAGGTAATTGTATAAAAGTAACTTTTTAAAAATGTTTAAAACTACTTTTGCTGTAAATCAACTATTGTGGCAGTAATGTCATGGTGTTGTGGTAATTACATAATGTTTTGGTAGAGACATCAATGGAATGATTGGCACATTATAATCAACCAAAATAGAGTAATAATACACAAAATCTTACATCAAACAACAACATCATCAAACTATGGCTGTTTGCATAGCAAGACAACTGGAGACATGGGTGTTTGGGCCTGTCTTTTCCAATTACTGTCTTATCCTATTTATGTATTTATTTATTTAATATAACTTGCATTTAATTGTAAAATCACAATAATATGGTTCTATAACTTTATTTCTAAACTGTTAAAAATATACTGATGGCTAACCTAAAAACCTGTCATCAGCAACATTAGGATGTCATTACCATGAAACAAGTGTTGTCATATTTATAGACACTCAAATGTTGTCTTAATTTCCATGGTTACAACATTCAGTTTTACCCTTACAAAATGACTACAGTAATGTTGGGAGCACTGACACTGGTATATTGTTTATTAAAACGCAACATGTGTATAGATATGAACCTAAGTAATACATTATATGTCTTTTTTAAATGTTTTAAGAACACACATTGTGATATTTCCATGAATATACATGTACCGTACAGTACCGTACATCATCAGACATTACAACAGCAAGACAGAGGTTCTGCTCATTGGCTCAAAATCAACTCTCCCCACACAAGACAAATCCAGCCTGAACATTGCCGGTCTTCCCATCCCACTGTCAACAACTGCAAAAAGTCTTGGCGTCACCTTTGATAACTCCCTTTCATTTGATTCACATGCCAAAACAATCACCCGAGCATCCTTCTTCCACCTCCGCAACATATCTAGACTCACCCCTCACTCTCATACTCAAGCACCCGAAACCCTCATCCACGCCTTCGTCACTTCACGTCTGGATTACTGCAACTCTCTTCTCTCTGGCATCCCAACCAATCTCATCAATAGACTCCAATTAGTACAGAACTCTGCTGCCAGAATCCTCACAAACACAAGGTCAACGGATCACATCACTCCTATTCGAATTCAACTACATTGGCTTCCTGTAAAGTTCCGTATAAATTTCAAGACTCTCCTCCTAACATACAAGGCCCTCCACAATCTGGCTCCCTCCTATCTCTCTGGCCTTCTCCTGCCATATACTCCCTCCTGATCTCTTCGCTGCTCCTCTACAGGACTTCTCGTCACCCCCCCATTCCACCTCTCCACCATGGGGGCTCGGGCCTTCAGCTGCTCTGCCCCCAGACTCTGGAACGCACTTCCACTGTACAGTTGACATGCCACCACGGTCACCTCGTTTGCTAAGCTCTTAAAAACCCACCTCTTGCCTATGACGTTTGACCCTTTGTTCCACTCTCACATGACTATTTTATTTTATTTTGTTTATTTTGTATATATTTCTCAGATCAAATGTTTATTACTATAGTCTGTGTATTTCAGCCACCTGACTGTTTTATTTTATATATATTTCTCATATCAAATGCTCATTACTATATTATGTATAATTCAGCCAACAGTTTAATATCCTTGTATTTGCAATGTAAAATGTCCTTGAGTGTTTAGAAAGGCGTCCCAAATAAAATGTATTATTATTATTATTATTATTTTTACTATTAATGATTAAAGTAGGCCTAAATATACTATAACTACATTGGCGATTCAATATATTTTTTTTTACATGGGGTGGCAGAAGGGTGGCAAGCTGAAATTCAAGGATGGCATATTGTTTTACCTTAATTTTCCCAGGCAAGTTGTTGTATGTTTTATGTCTGTGTCCAGGCACGTAGTTGCCGACACAGAATCAGAGATACTGTTGATAGAAGTTTAGAACTATGGTTGCAGGACTATTTGTGTTGGCGAAGCCAAATTAATCATTAAACAAACAAACAAATAAATTTCTGTTGGCAGTTATTACTATTATTTACAAATAAAATGCGCTTGTCGAACTGTTGCCGTGCTTTAGACTGAATATCCGCACGGCTGTGATTATCTTCGGCCTCGTGATCTACGACCGAATCACAGCCGTGCGGATATTCAGTCTAACGTGTTATTGCTT
Source organism: Amblyopsis hoosieri (assembly GCA_027564755.1). Lineage (NCBI taxonomy): Eukaryota > Metazoa > Chordata > Actinopteri > Percopsiformes > Amblyopsidae > Amblyopsis > Amblyopsis hoosieri. The sequence goes on from JAODUE010004247.1 coordinate 3,067, forward strand.
AATTGAAACATTTAAGTGTTATCATCTCTGTCGTCGGGATCTGTGAGAAGCAGAATGCATCAAGCTGATGTTCTCAGTTTGTGCAGAAGTAGGTTACGTAGTCGGTAATCTCCCTCATTGTATCAACTGGTTTAATAGTTTTATTTTCTCCCATCCATTCAAGGTAATGGCTGAATGCCCCTTAGAAGGCTAGGCACCAATAGTGGTATCCTCACTTGCATGGTGTAACGAGCACCCTGGTTTTAAGGGCGTACTCACACTTGGCCCAGTTAAACCATACCCAAGTTCGTTTGACCAAAAAGTCTGTTTTGTTTGACTAGTGTGATCACTCCGTACCGTGCCTGGGTGCGGCACGCTTAACTGTGCTGTGGCCCACTTGAAAGAGATGTCACGGTTTGGTTGGACTCGGGGCGGTATGCATCAGTGTGATCGCAAACGTGCCTGAGGACGGAACTGAAGTCATCGACGCGACAGTTGTTTCATTACAAACAGCATGGTGGCAAATGAAACACTTTGGTCTACGGAAAAAGTGCATTGTGTATTGGACATTAGGGCATTAGGGTAGGCTAATAGCCTAGCTAATAGGATTAGGTTGATAACATTGGCGGTAGCTTTTAATAAGCACTCCTAAAAACCAAGAAGAAATTATAATTATTTTCTGTCTGGCCTAAGTTTTATCCCAAATGTTAGATTTTGCATTCCTGGTTTCTGAATTCCATTTGAAAGCAAAACAGAATGCCTGAGGCAATTATCGCATTATATTCTATTCTATTTTGTTATTTTTTGAATTGTCACCTGTTCTTATTTGTATTTTCCTTTACATAAAAAAAAACACGACAGCCAACAACACGGCCCGGCAAGCAACTTACTCTCAACCTATCCTCATGGTTTTTGGCACGGTGCTTGACGGTTTTCCAGAAACACTTTGGTGCCGACCGAAAGTCTTTCTCCATGGCTTCTCCAAACTTCTCCCACACCCGCTTCTTTGCTTCTGCTACGGCAGATGCTGCAGCCCTTCGGGGCTGTCGGTACCTTGCTACCGACTGGAACGATTATGTGGACCAAATATTTGGTCTGAAACAAAGTAGCTAACCTAATGTTTTGGAGTAAGGGTGCCCTGACCCTGAATTTTAACTGCAGTATGAGTGCAGGCCAGCGGGGGAGTGGGGAGTGGGGACAATCGTGCTCGGGCGCGGTTAAAGGCAACTTGGCCAAGTGTTTGCTCTGTTTGTGTGTGTGTGTGTGTGTGTACACGTGTGTGCGCGTTAGTGTGTCTGTAGTCTCGCAGAGCTAGCGTTTACATACATAAAGTCTGGGACACAGCAGTGGTTAACTGCATCAGTACTCGCCTACTCAGCTGCGTTTTTCTTAGAAGTGCAAGTGGGGCATAGCCCTACCATAAATAACTGCAAATTATACTGTAATAACTGTATATAAATTATGTCTATTATATTGTAAAATTATAATATAAATATATAATCTTAAATACTATCTATTAATATAACACCTTCTATTTTCATGAATTACATATAATTTGTGTTACTTAGTTAATGTTGTTCTAGCTTCTTCTCTGCTGCTTGTCTGTATCGATCTGCATTCACTCTTTTTTTCCCCTCCAGACCGCGTCTTGTTTCCACAGCTACAGTGACGTCGTACCTGTACTCACAGCCATGGCTCATCGTAATTGCATCATTTGCATGTCATAGATTACTGTAGCCTATATGTTTTACAACATAACAAACTGCCAGCATTTGTGGTTCTCTACATGTTAAATGTATTGTGCAATCAGTTAAGTATGATTCTGTTGACAATCGCTTTACAGCTTGATCATAGAGTAGGCCTACATAACGTTCATATAAACCATGAACGTCTAGCCAGTCTATTTCTCCCTCTGGTCCTCTCATGAATATTCAAAATTCAACTCAAATGGTAAACCAATTGTTTGTGGAGATATGTTAATCTTTGTGGTGCAAAGTTTGTGTGTAGTATTAAATTGACAGCTATCGTTAATGTAACTGCGCTCTCTCTCTCTCTCTTTCTCACACACATCACATCAGTACCGATCAGTACCCTATGTTACTAGGCAAGACTGTCGCTCTCTTGCTTTTAGCCTGAACTAGCCTCAGCTGTCAATTAAAGTCAATTTTATTTATGCTACTTATTTTATTTAGCTAATAAACTAATAATAAGTATAATAAACGAATAAAAAGATTAAAACGCCACTGCGCCTACTTGACAAGTGAGGTATTTTGATTGACATGCACGACGAACAACTATGTAACTCAATCACCAAGTTGAACGTTAAACTTGCAATGAGGAAAACTAAACAACAGGATTCTGGCTGTTCACAGGTTCTGTAAATCTGTAAAATTTGTAGGCTACGGTTACTGATAAGTAAATTACAAATTAGTAAATAAAGCACTGCGCTATCGTTGCACCTGGAAATTATGGAGACATACTTGTAAGTGACAATGCGAACATCTAATGTAAATCGACAATATTGCTTCCCGAATGTCCGAGAGTCCTGTGTCGAACTTACATGGGTATATGTTTCAGACGTTCAGCACAGAGTTGCCTATATGACATAGTGATAATGAATGGAAGAGCCTGAGATAAGTGTGTGTGGTTTGGGTGGGACCACTTCCCTAATAGTCTCCCTGCCCAAAGTAAGCCCTTACCCTTACTCTCTGAGACCTTATATTCTAAATATTTTAGTGGGCCTATTATGAACTGGCTTGTTGCATTTTAACCAGAAATCGACTGGTATTTATCTAAATTGATTAAAAAATATATATATTTGGTACATTGCTCTTCCTGCTATATACGGATTTCTCGATAATAATTTGACCTGCATATCAACCCAAATCTTTCAACCCGCATTATTCAACCCAAATATATTTACCTGAATATGTCTACCTGAAATATTTTACCTGAATATGTCAACCTGAATTCCTCTACCCAAATTTTTCCACCTGAATCTTTCAACCAGAATTTGTGAGGTGGAAAAAATTAATGGAATGTATTTAATATTACCTACCAAAATATTCTATTTATCTTAAATGCAATGAAAGTAATCTAGTTAGATTTAGTTACCATAGCTCTAGTCACATAGTGAGGTCTAGTTACCTTGTCAGCTCTAGGCCTAGTCATATCTAGTTAAAATTATACCTTGTTACCTATAGATCTAGTTTGATGTTTACCTGGATTGTGTAGGACAGTGCCAGGCCTTTCATGGCAGGAGTGATTATGTCGTTAGAGCTCAGGACAACAAACAGTGCCACCAACAGGGTGACAGTAGCACACATGAGATCCAGCCAGAAGGAGAGCCAGCGGGTCCCGCAGTTAAACAGAACATAGTGGTTGGAGTTAACGTCACTCAGGGATTTGAACCTGTGACACAACAAAGCAGGTCATCACCATCACCTGCTGGTTAATTATTTTGCGATTGGATGAAATATCAATATAATGTAGATAAATATCTACAGTTATAATACCAGGCGCAAGATGCACCCTGCAGGGAGTTACTTGTTTCAGTTCCTTGTCAACCATGTAAGAGATGGAGGACAAGTTCCTTTTCAAGGTAGATCAATCAGGTGAGCAGATCTCAACAAGCAAGGCCTCGATATATCCAGATTGAATTTTTCCTGAGGATCATTGTATAAGGCCCCATCTCAATAGTCAAGGGCACCGAACCCTGTCTCAGCAGATTCACATCTCAAGCTTAAAGCCATGGGCGCCTCATGGCTGAGCCACAGTAGCGCCTTGCCCTGAGTCGAATACAACCACCAGTGGGACTTGTAGTGTCATCATGTCATGTGTGATCAGCTGTGATATTCTATGAGCCCAGGTATTAGGGCAGGTGTGTAGGTGTGTGCGTGCATGCGTGCATGCGTGCATGCGTGTCTTACAGACTGATGTAGGTTTGTCTCTTGTTGTAGGCGTGGATGGTGCTCAGGCCCTGCAGGGTGGAGGTGGTTAGAGAGATCCAGGGTGATCGGCTAACATTCTCCATCCTCTTCATCTGACGGATGCTCCTCTGAAAGACACTGTAGTACACACTAATATAGCATAAACACTACACACTGCACACCAATTATTACTGGAGGATCATTATAGTAGAATCTATCTTGTGGGTTAAGCTGAGAATCACAATCTCTTCATTGTCAGTAGACAATAAGGATTTACATAAGTAATCCCAGACTGCCCCTTTAGGACATATTGCAGGTGACACAAACATACATCCTAGTCTGACCAGTGGCCGCTAGAAGTCACTAAATACCCACAAGAGGATCAGAGCAAAGATAGTTCCCAGGACCACCACAGAAATCAGCATGAGGGGGAAGACTGCTGCAATGGTGGCCACGGTATAGGCGTTGATGAGGCTGAACTGTAAAAAAGAGTCCATGTTGAGAGGCAGGACACTATCAACCTCATCCTGATCTTTGGAGAACCGGTTCAGGATGCGTCCTGTTGGCGTGGTGTCAAAGAAACTCATTGGACTGTCTAGGATCTGGGGACACAACAGGCAGGGTTAATTCATTTATAAGGTTTTGCTTACTAACACAATCAGTGATGTGCGGTCAGGCCATTCAACCCCTTCAGACAAGGGGTGACCAAAATGAGACAATAATGTAATTTTTAATTTATGGAACATATTGATTTTAGTTTCACAAATAAACATCACACAATATATTAAACGTATAGTAGGCTACATAAGATTCAAGTCTTTGTTCTCGCTAATTTTCCAGTCAAAGGAAATGTGGTCTTAGTTAGCCAATCAAAACTACTAATTTTGTCATTTAAACAACATGTCTGTATGCTCCTCCTATGACCCCTTCTCCTGAAAATTTGAAGGGTGCTGTTTACATCATGTAGCGAGTTTGCTATGGCAGAATTTCTGACAATCAAATTGACGAATATCAAAATAGAATGCAGATTCAAAATTTGACGCCTTATTTTCCCTGGGAGAAGCGGTTACGTAGTCTGTAAAACCACACACACACAGCCTGGCTACACATTCACACAGATCCACACACGAATGGGGAGCGCAAGCCTCTAGCAGACTGTACAGTATCTTTAACACGGATGCCGGTTGCACACAATTGAAAATGTTTTCTGAGCCTTTCCTCCATAGATAACCGGCAGAGGGTAGGGTAAAATTAGCATTATATCAGACATTCCTTTACCACAGTGGTGGTGAATTTATATAGTTTGCCATGGTAAAATCACACACACAGTCTGGCAACGCATACCGTAAACACAGCAAGCCTGTACAGCAGCCTGTACTGTTAATCCAAACGCAGCTGGTTTTGTTTGCTTGTGTTCATGAGGACAGGCGCTTTTAAAAAAATACTTTGAATTTGATTGGTCGAACCTGTGAACCAGCAGTCTGTTGTTATCCACTCTTGCAGTAGAACAGTCAGGAGGAGAGTGAATACATATTTTCCTTTGAGAAATCCTTTGCTCATCCAATACATTTTAATAAAACCAATGCTATATATTGTATTATCTCTAGGAGTTTTCATTTCGAGTTGTTTTCAAGTCGCCTACGTCACACTTAAACCATGGCCGTAGCTGAACTACGACGTTGATTGGCAACACACTAGGTTTGCCGACCTGAATCACCTCGATTTCCAAGCTCTCCAGACTGATTCTCGCAGCTAAGTCAAACTGAAGCTTGGGAGATCAGGATGCCCCTAGTATTGACTGCCTCCCCAGTATAAACTGTCTATCCACCTTTACCGGCGGCTCGTCTTACCGCATCTTTTCGGCCACCGCGCCAGCCCAGGGGGTGATCAGCTCGACGCACGTTCAATATCCAAACAATAGCGAAAAATAGGATCCTCTATCCTTCAAACTTCAACTGAAAACTCAGGGAACAGGTGTCTGATATGTTGTCAGTGTAAATGTGGTAACGAAAATACTATTAATAAACTAAACTAACATACAATATAATCTATTATGATTTATCGTGGTCAAAAACTGTTTGTTCTCCCCGCTGACTCGCATTTCTAATTCTAACAGGAGCCCTTGCCCGGTGTCACTTCATATCGCTATATTGGTTTCCTGTAGGTGTCTACCGGCAGGCATTAGATGAACCAGCAGAGGCAGACGACATGTAAATAACAAAAAACTAAAGTATAAATTGGCTCCAACACCACCCCTGATTAACTGATTTTACACTACAATGATGGCCTACATAGTATTTTAAATTATCTGGCTCCTTTAAAAACCTGAACTGTTTCGTTCACCCATGGTTTACATCTGAACTACGCCATCTCATAGTAAAAGGTCGACGCTTGAGTGCTACCTTTGACACCACCATCACTGACACACCTCTCTGGCCGCACTAAATCCACTCTGACCAAATCTGTCAGTTTTTCTCTTACTATTGATAACTCCTCAGTTTCCCCATTATGTCAAGAGTGTGTGTCATCATTGACAGCACAGTTATTTGTTTATTAGTGCTCAGATAAAAACTTTATGTCTGGAAGTGTGCGCCTTGATAGACCTATAGAACCTTCCACAGGACAGCAGAGTAAACACATGGTTGCCTGGGTGAGACCGGTCCACCTGTCTCTCTCCCTCTACAGTGTGGGTAAGGACACTCTGCATGTGGTCTGGAACGTCCTCAGTGATGTCACTCTACACTGGAGGAATGGTTTCCTGGAGCAAACTTCTGACATCATCAGTACAAAAGGCAAACATTTGGCCATGCTTTCACAACAATAACAAGATTATTCACGTATCACATAAGAAAAAGATGTGGCATTGGTGCACAACTGACCAAATAAATAAACTAACAGTTAAACTCTCAACAGACAGGACTGTCATCATCAGTACATGGAGCAGGTAGGGGGTTAAGCATCTTACTCAAGGATGCTTACAGCTCCGGGGTTTGAACCCAGAACGTTCTGGCTGGGAGTCAAACACCCTCACTACTAGACTATTCCGCTCCCACCTCAAAAATATAACAGGGCACCTTCCATCAAACTTTAGATATCTATTAATTAGAAAGTGACAGCTATTAATTAAAAAAGTAATTAAAGAATTATAAAAAATATTTATTTTCTTTAACCATGTCGATATACACTTCATTTTTCTCGTTAGAGTGAGTGCGTTAATGTAGTGCTATCTATTTTATCTTTAAACCTAAAGATAGCATTTTTAAGGTTTTCGCTCTGATACCGGTACTGGGTGTGAGAGAGATCCGGATGGGGATGGGTGTACATCCGTCAGAGGGGAGGGGTGTTAGCCTATAAAGACGGTCCTGCGTGTATCAGTCGTGGAAGGTTGGAAGATGTCTGACATTACAAGAATCCAGGCTATGTCCGTGCTAAATGCGGTGACATCGACTATTTTCCCGACGTGCAATGTAGGATGCACTCCGAAGAAGCGTAAACTTGTATTGTATAGAACGCAAATACCGCCGCCAGACTTGCTAGCGGAAAGCTGGATGCTGGAAAATGGAAGTGAGTGGGGCTATCATTTTAATTATCCAAGAAGCGAGGTGACTTTTTATTGAAATGAAAACGCCAAAGATCTGAGTGTGTGTTTGAATATTGTGGACTGGGAGATTCTTCAGCAAATTGTGTCTCAGGATTTAAAAGAATGGACTGCCGAAGCCACGATGTATCATAG
>JAODUE010004248.1:0-10706 GCA_027564755.1 Amblyopsis hoosieri
TAGATACTAGTAACTATTCAAATAGATACTAGTATCTAAAGAATAGATACTAGTAACTATTCGATTAGATACTAGTAACTAATGGAACAGATACTAGTATCTAATAAATAGATACTAGTAAGTCTTGGAGAATAAATGTCAAAACGGCTTGCCATACATTTGAATGTCTTGCATTTAAACTCCCTGGCTCCCAACCTCTGATTGTTGTTACTGTATACAGACCTCCCAAACTAACTGACATGTTTTTAACAGAATTGTCCTCACTATTTACTTTTAATAGTGCTAAGTCTCCCAATGTACTGCTTGTGGGTGATTTCAATTTTCATGTTGACAGAACAGCTAGCTGTCCATTCGCTGCTGATTTTATGTTGTTACTTGATGACATAGATTTAATCCAGAATGTTAATTTCCCAACTCACAACAAAGGACACATTATTGATCTAGTCTGCTCCACTGGTGTTTCTCCTGACAATGTTACTGAGGAACACCTCCCCATATCTGACCACAAACCCATCTTATTTAAAATATATGCCCCCCTCCTAAAGCAATGACCCACAACAACTGCCTTTCCTCCTCTCTGGATACTTTCACTACTTTCAAAACATGCTCATTCTCCTTTACCCACACTGCCCCCTGGTACACCCCTGAGCTACGGCAACTAAAGGCTGCTGGACGGTGTCTTGAGCGTCTGTACAAGAGGACTGGACAATAATCTTGTTCACAATCTTACATGGATCACCTCTCAAAATACAAAACTGCCCTCTCAACAGCCAGATCTTCCTACTACTCTGCCATTCTCAGAGTGCAATTCATGCAATTCATTTCTGGACTTATTCAATTAAAAAATTGTAAACATTCACCTCCATCTACAATCACTCTCCACACCTGCTGAGAACCTATCTCGGATAAACACATAATTGGGCTCAACCTCTACCTCCTGCCTCTCTGACTTTATCCCTGCCACTGAAAAGTCCATTACTGAAATCATCATGAAATCGAAATCTTCTACCTGTCAACTTGATCCCATGCCCACTAGCCTCATCAAAACATGCATTCCCTCCATCTCTTGCCCACTCACTGACACTATAATTCCTCTCTCACCACCGGCTTCGTGCCCCCCACCCTGAAACTGCAGCTGTGACACCCACACTCAAGAAAACCAATGCTGATCCCAATGATCTAAACAACTTCCGCCCCATCGCCAACCTTCCTTTCCTCTCCAAAACACTTGAGAGAGTGGTGGCCTCTCAACTCCTCAACCATCTAAATTCTAACAACCTATTTCAACTCTTTGACTGCAGCCTTCAACATGATCTCCGACCCACTCCTCCTAGAATGTCTGGCTGGCATTGGTATTTCAGGAAATTTCCTGGTTCTCCTTTTATCTCTCAGACCGCCAACAATTCGTCCAACTGAAATTCCACAGATCAAGATGTGAGGCAGTCTCACTGGGCTTCCCTCAAGACTCAGTGCTGGGTCCTATGCAGTTCATCATATACCTCCTACCCTTGGCCACGATCATGAGACACCACAACGTTGACTTTCACTGCTACGACACCCAGCTCTACATCTCAACTAAACCAACCTCATCCCTCCCCCCATCTTTCTCACCAAATGCCTAAAACAACAAACAACAACAACAGCAAGACAGAGGTCCTGCTCCTTGGCTCCAAATCCACTCTCCCCACACAAGACAACTCCAGCCTAAACATTGCCGGTCTTCCCATCCCACTGTCAACAACCATGAAAAGTCTTGTTGTCACTTTTGATAACTCCCTTTCATTTGAATCACACATCAAAACCATTAACCGGGCATCCTTCTTCCACCTCCGCAACATATCTAGACACCGTCCCGCACGCTCATACTCAACCACCGAAACCCTCATCCACGCCTTTGTCACCTAATGTCTGGATTACTGCAACTCTCTTCACTATGGCATCGCAATCAAACTCATTAATAGACTCCAATTAGTACAGAACTCTGCTGTCAGGATCCTCACAAACACAAAGTCAACAGATCACATCACTCCTATTCAAATTAAACCTATAACCTTCCTATAAAATTCTGTATCAACAGGCCCTCGACAATCTGGCTCCCTTCTACCTCTCTGACCTTCTACTGGCATATACTCCCTCCCGATCTCTCCGTTCCTCCTCTACAGGTCTTCTTGTCGCCCCCCCATTCCACCTCTCAACCATTCAGCTGCTCTGCCCCGAGATTCTGGAATGCCCTTCCCCTGCACATACATGCCACCACGTACATCTCCAAACCCACCTCTTGAATGCCCTTCCCCTGCACATAAGACATGCTACCGCACATGTCGCCTTTTTTGCTAAGCTTCTCAAGACTCATCTCTTCAGGGTTGCCTATAGCATTTGACCTTCTGTTCCATTCTCACTTTTCTCCCCTGCCCTCCCAATAAACATGTATTATCGTCATTATTTTATTTTGTATATACATCCCAAATCTTTTTTATTTAATTGTGTAACATTTTTGTGCGTACACATGGGTCAAAGTGTGCATGGAGGACCGCACATTCTCCCGTCAAGTTTTTTATGTATGTATTATACAGAGACCTTCTTTGGGCTATTTATGTGTGAACTTTACTGGTTTATGCTAATGTTACAGGGTGGAAATATAGAACAGATATTCAGTTATTCATTTTGTATCATTGTGTAGCATGAAGAATACAGCTAAGTGAAGTATCAGTGACTGCATGTGTAGCATACATTTTAATAAGTCAGTGCATGTGGAGTGTTTCAGTAATTTTAACAAGCTTGACATGGCACCATTTCAGTGTGACCACAGGGGAGTGTTACTTCATATTGAGAGAGCAGATATTCAAAAAAAAAAAGTATGTCAAGAGCAAATTGGAGAACAAATTGAAACCCATGGGTTCTCACAGATTAGCCTTTCCAGCTAATAAGATGTTTTACAGCAGTATTACAGCAGGTTTGTCATGAGTACTGCTGATGCCTCTGTGGACTTTAAAGAAAACCCATTAAGCACAAACATTATGATTAACACCTGCGTACCCAATATTGCAAGGTCCAGATTTAAAAAGGTATACCATAAACAGCTGCTGTCTTAATTGTTTGTCTGTACTGCTCAAATATTGGATGTTTTCAACCCTTTCGCATGTTTATCATGTTAACCAGTACTGCATTTCACTTGCAGTGCAGTCAGTCATATTTGGTCTGAAGCCAACGCCAACTGGCTGGCGGCATCGTTTGGTGGTGCATCAAGGAATGTAATGCTCGAAATGTAAAGACACATTGGAGGAGGAGCTAAAATATCTGCAGATGTTCAGTGCATGTTTAAATGGCTTGACGCTCAAAAAATAGAACCACATTCTAAACCTTGGTGTGTCAGATGCCGCCAGTGGGCGATGCCCCGTTAAAAGAACTAGTTCTAAAACTCTGGCGTCTCTTGACGCGCGTCAACGTCTTCAGTGGCCGTTGGCCTTGACAGTGTTTATTTTCAACTGCTTTGAATAAGCAATACATTCAAATGGACTGCATGCACTGAAAGTGACTTCACCCAAGTCTTGATTTTAATGTAACCAGCCCAGCTTTTCTTCATCAGTTACAGTATAATTATTTTATGTCTGTACTATAGATGGACTTTCCACAACTGTAAGCCGCATTAAGCAGTCTAAATTAGTAAAATTAAATGAAACTACTCGTGTGGTTTCACACAATTACAGCACTATTATTTTAGCCCTTGTTAGTCAGTTTTGTGCGTTCTTATATAGTTGTATGGTCTTGTGACATCAATGTTGTTATGACCACACTTAAGTGTTGTATTCTGGTTGTATTTAAAGCGTGTCATGTTGTTGCACTTAATAAGGCCTTTGTGTTTTATTACAGTACGGTTCACATACATACATACAATATTCCTCATACCCTGATGTCTATCCAAAACAGTTAAAAAACATTAGTTTGGCTATGGTTTCTCATTTCCATACCCTATAACACGCAACATCAATTTATATAATGCCTTTATTGAGTGCTTCAGAGTAAGGCCCAGATTTGGAGTCTGGATTCGGGGCAATAGGCATCGAGTCAGAAAATATGTTACTCAACACAATATGAAGAGATCATAATCTACATACAGTAGACCGTGTTTTACACTTAATTAGCTAATTAAATGTCTAGGTAATGATAAAACAACCACTCAGACCCCTCTTGTATTATATGGATGGATGCATCATGAATGTATTAATTCAGATTCATAGTTCTCTACAGTAGGTTTAACCAGATAATCATTTATGTAGGCCTAAATATGTCTGGGTGTTGGGCTCCCAGTCGGAAGGTCATTGGTTTGAACCCTGATGTTGACCTACCTGTAAGCATCCTTGAGCAAGATGCCTAACACCCTACCCTCTAAAACTGATCCTGGTGGTTGGCAGCAATCACCATCGATTTATGAATGTGTGTGTGAATGGGTGAATGTGAGGCAAAATACTGTAAAGCGCTTTGGATAAAAGCGCTATATAAATGCAGTCCATTTACCATTTAACATAAATACAAATATAAAAAATAGGCCTGCACCTAAATTAGCCTTAACTTTGAGAATGTACATATGGGCAATAATAATGAATTGCAATTCAATCATTTGTTATTTAAACAAAAAGCCTGCGAACGTATATATATATATCATATAGGCGTCGACGTTCACATCGGTTCACATGCTAGTTCATGTGCTGGTTCAACGTTACGTAATACAAACGTGGTGTCAATAATTAATGGTTTCTGTTTTTATAATACTATAACATCCACGTATATATACAAGATGGTATAAGTGCTAGTTAAGATCGAGGTCCCAGATAGTTCCTCAATGCTCTGTAGCTATGGTTGCTCATGCCCACTAGCCAAGCCTCAGTGAGTACTTTGCTTGTCCCCTGTGGTGACGTGATGCAACACAATAAGATTTTCTGGACTCTAGGCATTTTTCATGAAAAATCTATCTCACTTACATTAAACTTCATATTATAACGATTTGTTTATGTATGAGCGTGGCGTTAAAACAGCGTTCATAATAAGCTTGTGTTTTTCAATGGCCGCCAACAGGAAATAGGCTTTTTGGGCAGGAGAGGCTGCAGTACCATGGTATGGCCACCATATCAGCAGCGTATACACTTTTCAGCATTTCTACTTGAAATTAATGGCTGCCATTTTAACGTAGCGTATCCAGTTCTTATCTATGGTTACTTCTCTATAGTCTATAGTCTGCATATGAACAGCACACTCATAAGCCTTTCGTGTTTTAATATATTAGCGCTTATGGGCATGGGCACAACAGAAAGGAAACTAAACACATGTGCGCGCACACAAACACACACTCACACATCTAAGCAGATATAAGGTACAAATAGTAAAGTACTTTAAAATCCCACCCTACAGTAGCTCCCTTCTCTGGCTCTTTTATCCAATTTGGTTGCCAAGGTAACTGCCTCATTCAAGTAAGGATGAGTAAAGAGTGGTGGTTTGGAAGATGAGGACAATTATTAACGAGGCAGGAAACCAGCTCTGCTCTGCTAATAACAGCCATTTATATCAGGTGAATGGAAGGAGATATGTTTAGCTTTGTTTAGTATTAAACTGGGAAGAGATATCTGTGTGTGTGTGTGTGTGTGTGTGTGTTTGTTTGTGTAAGGACCACCTCATCTGGACATAGTTGTCATAGAAACCAATTTTAAGTATAACCTCAGACTTGCATGAAAAAGAAACGGAAATGGCTGAAAAGGATAAAAGGATAAGTAAGTAAATAGGAGGTTCATAATTAACAAAGACACCTTTAATGACATTTTAGAATTATCATTTTACATTTATTTTAATGATTTGGCCATATATGAAGTATAGAGACAGAGTCTCTATACTTACTACGCGTCATACTCTGATAGCACGCCCAGGGGGAAACCGTTCTCAGCGCTGCATTGACTTTGCATTGCGGTAAGCTAAGCTAACGTCATTTCTGACTGCTACAAAAAGCTGAAACCTTCCTAAAAGCTGTTAAGGTAAAGAACCCAGAACTAAGTGTTCATAACCTTTCGAACCAAAGAAAGTAGTGGAGAAGGAGATAAGGAAACCAAACTGGATATAGGCAATAGAGACACATGTCATATTGCATTGACTACTAAGCCTAGGTAGACACAAACGATATTTCACTGATCAAATATGTGTAATTTCTCCATGCAAAATTATTAAAATTATTTGGCACGCTACGTCAACCAGTCACCACACATAGGCATATTGAGTATTAGGATCTTACAGTTGACCAATTTTCCCCTGATAATGCCCCATAATGCCTCACGTCTTACGTGTATATGTGCTTTTCTCTCCTCAAAACCCAGATTTTTCGGGTTGACAGGTTATGCAAACTTAGTTCTGGGTTCTTTACCATGTGGGTAGTGCATCCATGGGCGGGGCTAAATGACGGGCTAGTTGGGCAGCTGGTACTAGCAGGTAGATAAATATATTATTTTAAATTAATATCTGCAAATAGCATTTTTAAAAAAAAATATAATATGATGTAATGTAAGACAAATCATGATCTTCCAAAATTACATAAAATGTATGGAAAATATTTGAATTAATTAGTCCAATTTAGAAGTCTTCACGTGTCCAAAAAATTGGACCCGATCCGAAATGAACCAAAGCATTTTTCACTCGACCCAATTTGCATAAATTAAAAACTTCTGATCCGAACGGACCCCACGACAAACAGACCCGTACACGAAAAGTACCGTGAATTTTGTTTTTTAAAACAGACCCATACCCGTTCGGGTACCCGCTGAGTACCGAAAGAATAAACAGAACCTTACAATTATGTCACAATAGGTGACGCCATGTCGTCATCAATAGTCAATAATCGCTCACCGGCGCCACTGAATGAACCTGCTGTTTCGTCAAACCATGACAAAGAAATGCAGTTTCAACATTTTGTAATTGCTTCTTTATATATATATTAAGCATATATAATATATAATAATGTAAACATATGTATTAATTTATTTAATTATCGGGTCCAGTTGGTGAATCACATTTACCCGAGAATCATATATTTATGTCAGACCCGACTCAGATCCGAGTAAAACACTCAAAAGAGGACCCGTGAAGACCTCTAGTCCAGTTGTCTCTCCCTTGCTGCATACACCGTCTTCTGTCAGTGCTTGTCTACCCCCTCCACCCTCTCCATATTGCGTCTGGTTTCCACAGCTACATTGACTGTGACTTCGCAGGGCATTAACAGAATTGGCCTACCCTCCTAATCCAAAGTATGTTGTAAAACATGAAATGCGCATGTTCAGTGTTAACTTCATATACAATGTAAATCACAGAATTTTGATGGCTTTGGGGCTCATAAATTTCAGCCCAAAGGACAGCCTGATTGGCTAGCATGTCTGTCTGGCGCAAAAAACTATAGCCTAGGCAATGAAGCCGAGGGAGAGAGAGATTGCATGAGCTGACATTTTCTTTGCTCAGCTAAAGTCAGTCAGCGAAACTGAACAAAGTGGATTTCATACTGGTGTGAAAGCCAGTGGATTTCATACTGGAGCACAGGTTTGATACCCTCTGCAGAGTAGTAAAGCGTCTTGGTGCTCACCAGCCACACAATGTTTTGATTACTCCGACTACCGCTGCTGTTAAAGTAAGCTATATCCTACCAGGGGTTTATTAACATGGACTAGTTCACTGAGCAGCTACCATAACAGTTTGCCTGGCTACCGATATAGCAGCATTCAGAAAAAGATAGGCCTACTCTTTTGGTGGTTTCCCTTGTATGCTTTTTGGTGGAGATAGTATCGTACTTTACTTGGACTAGGACGGGACATCGCGATTTTAAATGTAACATCGCCCAAAATGCAAGGAGAAAAAAGGTACGTCTACTACAACTCAGTCGGATTTAAATCACACGAATGGGTGTGCATGAAAATCAACATGGCATTTGGTGGAAAGATAGCCTACGCTGGGTGCAGAAGCAGCAGTAACAACGAACAAGCACCATTTATTGGTTACCAGTAATAATGGATTTGGCTTCGCAAAACACAAATAGGTTAATTAAATGGTAGACTAGGCTGGTAGGCTACAGTAATTAATTGGCATCAGATGGGAGCTGTCTACCTGCCCGAACACGGAAATCTTAACTGAGCCGTTAAGGAGAAAAAAATTAACAGGCAACGAGCCGATTTCACACAATGCAAAGTAAATAAAGAGCTCTACTGCTTCCCCCGGTTGGCGTGGTTTTTATAACACGTTGCGCTTCTCAAAGCAGCAGGGCCTAAATTGATAGGAGACCTATATCTCAATATCTGACAGTCATTTTTATTATGGGTGTTGCTCTTGCATGCAGCAAGTACACGCAGGTTGTCATGCACACAGTGCGTGAGGATTATTTATGAATAATCGCAGGCTTTTGCGGTTACATAATCGCACGCCATATCGTGGTTTCGATTGCGATGCTGCGTGCAGCTCTAATTCAAACTATACTATACTGTATAGCAAGGTTCCCCAATGAATTTTGAAGGGCCATAATCAGTCAAGCATGCCAAGCCAAGGGCCAAAATGCCCAGGGTTAAGCACACACTGACCCACCACACTGGCATGCACATGCCTTTTTAAAACTGACCTAAAAATAATAATAATAGAATTGAATTACAAAAATAGAACTATAGCAACAGCTCTACAGCAAATAGCCTAGGCAAACATAACTAAACGTATCTACTGTACAAATGCCTGACAGCCTCTGTCTGCATACCAACAATAACATGAATGCTGATTGTTCAGTGTCCATCTGCAAAATGTCCAAACAGCTTTCCACAGACAGCTATCAACAGCATCTCTACAAACACACACATACACAAACACAAGTCAGACTGTGAGCAAAGACTCATATTTTCCATTAAGAAAAGCCTTTGCTCTATCAGATATATATACCGTATATATATATATATATATATCTGATGCTATATTGCATCATCTCCGTTTACATATATATGCAAATATTTTACGTTTAATGTCCGCTGTAATAAGTAATTTGTTTATGTATTACCTGTTTATAGTTTATCAGGCATATAAACCAATACAAATGATCTATGATCAGCATATTAGCCTATTGCCTAATATAATCAGTCGATATTATAGTAGGTAATATGCTATCCTTTTTCATATTTAGAAAGTAGATTGGCAATCCATTTTTAGCGGACTTCATATTCTTGAGGTAAAGTGGTCAGAAATATATGGAGGTAACTAGGCTAGATAATGGAGCTAACTGCAACTAAAATGAAATAGTGGCACAGCAACTTCACTAGACAGCTCTCTTCTTCTTCTTTGTGATTTCTGCAACTACGAGACCCAGTCGTAGATGTAGTAGAGCTTGAATCGGGCCTGAAAAGTTGAACCCGACAGGGACTGAGCCCAAAACATATTAACACATTTAGGCTATTTTGTAAATACTGCCAGCTTTGTAATTACACAGACCAATGCTTAGTATACCAGTATATTTTAACAGTAGTTACAATAGCATTTCTACCGTATGTTTACCCAGATAGGTTATACAGTACAAGTAGGCCTTATCTTCTTAGAAAAATAACATATTATTACCTACAGATGTTTTCTGATTTTGGCACAAGGGAACATTGAACATTAAAATAATGTTATTGTAACACAATGATTCTTTCAGTTTTCTTTTAAATGACCCGTGATTAATAGCTTGAGTATTGTGCAGTTCACAATGGCAGTGGCGATCTATCGATCCAGCACATTTTATGTGCTGGAAATGAAAACATGGCGGTTCTTCTTCCGGCAACCTTTATATGCCAACCAGCAGTAGTTTGTGATGACAATATCCCGTGGCTGGTGGGCAGTGGACATCAATGTGCTTTAATTCCAGTTTCTTGTAAAAAGTAATTCATTTAAATCTGCATGTGCTCGATCCAAGGTGGAAGGCTGTCCTGGTTTAGCTAACTTGAGAAAAAGAAAAATTCTCACAGTCGTTGTCACCTACTGGTTAATCTTAAAATTATTGGACAGAATTTAACCAATCAGTGTTAATACCACCATTTCTACACACGCTTGACTTCAACATTATTGCATTTGTCCACCCCATCTTTGCTGATTGGTCCACCATTGTGTGAACCAAAGAGATCAGAGTAATAGTTTGGCAGAGCCAGGCTTGTCTGCCCCAATTGTCATCAAATGTGTGTAATCTACATCTCTCAATCAAACTTCCTTACATACGATTGGACTATCTATATCGTGCCCAAACAGTATCTTTAAAGGACCCATTCCATGAAAACCAAGTATTTCTAGTTGTTTTTGGAATTAGCAATGTCGATGTCACACAGAGAAGTAGTAAGCCTTTTAAAGTGGACCGTTAGCTTCCTGTTCTGTATTGGCTGAAAAAGAGAGAGGGGCGGGGAAACAGGCGAATGAGAGAAACGTGCATATGTTGCTTAGATTACTGCACACAGCTTGTTTGGTAACGCCCCTATGAGAATATGGCCAACTACGTATTATCAGCGAAATATGCAAGGCATGGAACTAATGTTGATGGCCACTACGGTACACAAACCGTAAGTAAAAGTTTAATGTTCAACATTTGCTGATGAACAAATCTGTAAATATTTTTTTTGATACAGTAACTGCAGGCTACCATAGCATAAACAAGTTGAGTCTGCAGGACAGGCATATTATCAAGAGTG
>JAODUE010004249.1:0-31658 GCA_027564755.1 Amblyopsis hoosieri
GGAAACACTGTCTAGAATATTATCACTGGGCCGAGAGACAGTCGGGGCCAGACTTCTCGAACTGTTGATATTGCATGTTTTCAGTCAGTTAAAAGCGGTGTGGACCAGGGCCCTGTAACTTGTATTTGTGATCTACTATTATTATATTAAGCCTGATTTTGATCAACTTGGTCACATTGTTTCCTCCAACTTCAACTCCATAAACAAACACGCTGGAACTGGGTGAGGAGACACCACCCATATTCCAACAGAACCCACAACCTTCCGTCTGGAAGCCCAACAGCCAGACCACTAGCCTATCCTGTGTATGCTTCAAACAGGACCAGTAGGCTACTGCTAACAGCAGGCTGGGAAAGCAGCCGCTACGGTAACAGCCCAGAGTGTTTCCTCCCTCTGGTACAGGGGCATTAGCCCCAGTCTCCCCTGGCTGAGCTAATAGGCTAAGCTAAGAGCCTTTGGCTCACAACTAGGTAAGCTATGCCTAAGATCACAATTAGATGAGTGCTCGTACAGCCTTTGGCTCACAACTAGGTAAGCTATGCCTAAGGTGAGTAGAACTGTAGGCCTACAAACAAAACAAACCTTTCCTTTTTTCAGATAATGTCGCCTCCGGTGAGCAAAATGATTTGTATAAGTAAACGTGACGCGAACATGCTCGTCTGCACGCCAGTAAAGCTTCAATCAGAGTTTATAGTTTGTGTGGTCGCTACGGCAATGATAAACAAACTTTACATGATAAGCATTTCAATGTTTTGGGTAGGCTCTCGTATTAACAAACCAACACATTTCAGGATTTGTTGAGACTCCTCGAAATGTAATACCATGTCCAGTAAAAATATGACATTTTGGAATAAATTGACATTTTAAGAAATTTTCAGACCTTAAATTAAAAAAATCGAATTTAAGAGTTTTTGTAGACTTTTCAAGGCTCCGCTGGGACCCTGATATGCGTTTTTTGGAAGAGATTATAACATTGAGCTCATTAGTTGTAACATCACTTCTGTACCTTGAGCTCCAGGAAATCCTCTATCTCCCTTAAGTCCTGGGACCCCAGGTTTACCAGGCAGTCCCTCCAGCCCAGGGTCACCACGGCTCCCCCGGGGGCCTGGAGGTACACATACACACACCACTGTAGTACAAAGATGGCACACTAGGCCAGATCCCGTGACTCTACTGGAAGGTACCTGGGAGGCCAGGCCGGCCAAGGTTCCCCTGGGGCCCTGCCTCTCCTGGGGACCCCAGCAGGCCAGGTGGGCCCTCCTCTGAAGGCAGGAGCACATATTCCTGGTTGGTGTTGGACCCCCGCACCCCTGCAGCATAGAACAGGTGGACCCATGTAACAGTATGTAACAGTATGTAACAGTATGTTACAGCATGTAGCAGTATGTTGCAGCATGTTACAGTATGTAACAGCATGTAACAGCATGTAACAGTATGTTACAGCATGTTACAGTATGTAGCAGTATGTAGCAGTATGTTGCAGCATGTTACAGTATGTAGCAGTATGTTACAGTATGTTACAGCATGTAACAGCATGTTATATGATGTATGTTGTGTTGGTCCAATTTGACATAAATATATTCAATAGTTTATATTAACTAACTGGTACCTGGGGCTCCGGGCGGCCCTGGGTGTCCAATGGACCCTGGTGTTCCTCCATGCCCTGGAACTCCCTTTTGGCCTGAAGCACGCAAACACACACACACACGCAGCGGAAACAACAGACCCCTTGTTTAACAGTAATGTACAGTACAAGGTATACTGTACATAACAGTGTTAAAATAATATATTGTAATGTAATATAGTATAACACAGTATACTGTATGTGTGTGCAAGATGCAACCATGTGCAAGATATTGTACATGGTTGAACGTTTTGGTGTCCAATGATTGAAGAAAGGATTTCCTCATGTCTTGAATTAATCAATCTAGTTATGGCACATTCCTATGGCAACGGCTTACCATATGTTCAATACATCGGAACACAGAGTCACATCCGATTTAAAACAAGTTGATACAAGAGAGAATGGACAAGATTTTAGTATGATAGAGTTCACTCTGGAATATGTTGGGTATGCATGCCTAGTGCCTAGACATCGATACTGAAATGTTGTAACAAAGGTGCTGCGATGCTGCCTGTTTTAAATTCATCACCTCTAATTTTGACAACACATAACCTTCTGAGGTTGCGATTGTTTTAAAATTGGTGTAAAGCAAGGTGGGACTTTTTATATAAGAAAACTACAATTACTGTTTACGTCCTGCCGCCCGCAGCCACTGTGTTTCTGCCCGTTCCAGTGCGACAAACAAGTGTGAAAAGTGTCCCAATACGGGGTTAGGGTTAGGATTGATGCTACTGAATTGTTATGAAATCTGAGATGTTGACAGACCCAGAAATTCTAGGCTAAACGCTGAAAGTTGTCCCTAACCATGCTCAAACAAATCTATGCCCTTGCTATGAGCCCACATAAAGATATCTGCCTGAAGTTGCTGCCTCTCTAGAACAAGATAGTGCTCATGTTATTTCCTCTTTTATGTAGGCTAAAGAAAACCATATATATATATATGTGTGTGTGTGTATGTGATTATATACAGTATATGTGTGTGTGTGTGTGTGTATATATATATATATATATATATAATTAATACATCTGACTGGCTCATTATGTCGACGATAAGCAAGACTTGAACAATCTGATTAGGTTGTCTACGGTCACCCATAGACAACAAGTCTAACAGCTAACTAGCTTTGACTAGGGTTGTGATGTAGCCTAACGCTAACTAGCTTACTGCTAGTTAAGCTTTCTTCATTTACTAGCAGTGAGCTAGTAGTTAATAAGGATGTAATGTAGCCTTAAGCTAACTAGCTTACTGCTAGTTAATAGTTAATAAGGATGTGATGTAGCCTTAAGATAACTAGCTTACTGCTAGTTAATAGTTAATAAGGCTGTGGTGTGACCTTACACTAACTAGCTTACTGCTAGTTAATAGTTAATAAGGCTGTAATGTAGCCTTAAGATAACTAGATAACTGCTAGTTAATAGCTAATAAAGCTGTAATGTAGCCTTAAGATAACTAGCTTACTGCTAGTTAATAGTTAATAAGGCTGTGGTGTGACCTTACACACTAACTAGCTTACTGCTAGTTAATAAGGATGTGATGTAGCCTTAATATAACTAGCTTACTGCTAGTTAATAGTTTATAAGGCTGTGGTGTGACCTTACACTAGCTAGCTTACTGCTAGTTAATAGTTAATAAGGCTGTAATGTAGCCTTAAGATAACTAGATAACTGCTAGTTAATAGTTAATAAGGCTGTAATGTAGCCTTAAGATAACTAGCTTACTGCTAGTTAATAGTTAATAGGGATGTAATGTAGCCTTAAGATAACTAGCTTACTGCTAGTTAATAGTTAATAAGGATGTAATGTAGCCTTAAGATAACTAGCTTACTGCTAGTTAATAGTTAATAAGGCTGTGGTGTGACCTTACACTAACTAGATAACTGCTAGTTAACAGTTAATAAGGCTGTAATGTAGCCTTAAGATAACTAGCTAATTGCTGGTTAATAGTTAATAAGGCTGTGGTGTGACCTTACCTATTGGTCCCATATGGCCTTCATCTCCCATCATGCCTTTGGGCCCCAGGAAGCCAGCCCTTCCATTTGGCCCCTGACAAGATGTAACCATTTATTAATAGCCTATTGACATGTTATTATTCATATTCTATATTAAATAGTCATGCTATAATTCCTATTCTATATTAAGCAACATAACATTTAACCACTATAAATACAGCATATAATTCATAATTGTGTTGTTATTCATATTATATAATAAGTAACAATGGAAACATAAACAGCATATCATTTATAATTGTTACCCTAGGGTTAGTCATATCGTTAGGGTTAGGGTTATAACCATATTTAATGGATATAATATTAATTATCTGACCGGCCAGCCGCAGGCCCCCTGGTTGCCATGGTCACCAGGTCTGCCAGGCACACCAGGATCTCCAGTAAGGCCATTGTCTCCTCTGAAGCCTGGGCCAGGTTCTCCTGGGGGCCCACGGGGGCCTGGAGGCCCTACACACACACACACACACACACACATGCACACACACACACACACACACACACACACACACAAGCAGGGATACACACACACTCACACACTCAAACACACGCACACACACACACACACACACACACACACACACGCACACGCGCAAACACACGCACACACACACACACACGTGCACTTAACTGTACACAAACATGCACAAACCCTCCCTATATACCACAAGCCTCATCCCAGTGTAAAATGAATACAACCTTGCTTCCTCTGCTCTTTGCTGACTGTGCAGTCGGTCCACTCACTACTGTAACAGAATAGCTGGATGGAAATGAGGCTGAATTTGGCACCAATTAGATTGGTAGAGCAGCGCAGATATATTACAGCAGCTCTGAGAGAAGACAGGCCTACTCTGAAGCTCATACTGCACAATAGGCATCATATGACTGGAAGCTAAGAGTAAAAATCAGCTTACATGATCACACATCACTGTAATGAGAACAGACATGGAGAAATGGACAGAGAGAAACATAAAGCCGTCACTGGGGTCAAACTGTTTGTAGAAATGATGGCGTCAGCGTATATAAAAACAAGCAGTAGCATAGCAGCTCTTGGAAGCTTTTATATTCGCATAATACAAATTAGATACTACAAATCATGTCTACTTTGAGAATGATTGTAGATGAATCAAAAGGAAACTAATAACTAGCGGTTGCCAATGGCTAGTGACTTCTTGCTAGCTGTTGTTAGATGTGTTTTCTCTGTTTAGATAGATGTGTTTTCTCTGTTTTTATGAGGTTAGCAATGAATGTGGCAATAGAATTGAGCAATGTAACCATTCATTTTGTTCAATGGCACTGCTAGTCAAGACTGAGTTCATACAGTTGGTGGGTTAATCCCCAGTAACCTATTCATTCCCCCCATATTATCCCATGTCAACATTGTTTTCTCATGGCCCTTAAACGATGTAGTATTTATTTACCCGTCAGCATATCAGTGGGTGGGTGGAGTCAGATGAGATATCTGCTGAGCTGCATATGTACTGTATAGGGAGTCATCCGGACCACAGTGGGAGCTTTTACAATACAATGCTTTGGGATGTCTAACATTTTCCCAAAGCCTCCTATACCTCGGTCATCTATCTCAGTGTTTCCGGACAGTTCTCTTCCTCTCTTCCTAAAATGTGAGGTGTGCATTTTCCACAGTATTATCAACGCTATAGGTAGTGTTACCACGGCAACAACAAAAATATTCCAGGAATATTTGAAGGTAGTCATGTGTGGACTTCTGAATAAACACTTCTGATTAAGAAAATGTGGAGATTACATTGTCCCTATAATATAGACATACTGTATAGTGCTACAAATTTTTTAACTTTGTGGAAGTTTACAATTATGTCAATTTCATATACAGTAGATTGTACATGTGATGATGATGATGATAATGATGCTGAAGATAACCATTCACTTGCTTGTTACTTGCTGTATAGACTGGATGCAAAACAAACAACTTCATCAATACACTAGAGAAGTAGAAGTAGACATACTGTACCTCCTTAGACTACACTGTATACAGTAGGCTACTGTAACACAGCTCCCCCATTTGCCTATTTTGGCAAATGTGTTGTGTTAAATAACGTGTATTTAGACTGTAGGAAATTAAACTTAAATTCCTCTGAAGTACACAATTACCGTTACCACTACACAGTGTGTAGGGCTGACTACATTGTTCTAAAAATCACTTACAAAAGATTGCCAAGACAGAGTCAACGTTGCGTCAGGCTTTTCCTAAATGTTTGGAATGTTTTGGAATGCTGCTGTGCGCTAATTGTGTCTGTAATAAACCACATGCTACCGGCTTTGTTCTACACACGTTATGTTCTCTTGTATCTACTTATGATTTCCAAGTACGTCTGTACTCTTTTACTTAGCTGATATTTCTCTCCTCATCTTTTCTCTTCTCCGTTATCTTACCATATGATATAGCTTCCCCTGGTCTGCTCTCCCCTCTCCTCATCTCTTAATGAAGTCATCTTATCTTACTCTTCCTTCCTTTCATTTGTCTGACTTTCGCATTGCTCCTCTCCTCTCCTCTCCTCTCCTCTCCTCTCCTCTACGTTATCCTCATTTTCTCCCCTTCCATCTTTTGGGGACTCTCCACAGTGACTACTTAACTGCCCGCTAATCTGGCACAAACACTCCTATTAGTCAACACCGTGCCTCTGTTTACATGACCTCTCTCTCTCTCTCTCTCTCTCTCTCCCTCTCACTCTCTGTTGGTAATCCCTATGGTGTGTTGTCTTCCATGGCCTGAGGTCCCTCATGAGACATGAGGTGCCTCAATCCATTAATCTCCCTCTCACACAAACATTGAATTAGTGCCTACCTGTGCAGGCGCTCTACTCTGTCAATCTCGCACACACAAGCACACATGCACACGCACACGACAGACATATAATAACATTAACCCTGCTTTTAGGTCTTTCTCTCTCTCTAAAATACACGCTCACACACATATATACACACACACACACACACACACACACACACACACATACACTGTAAAGACCACATAAATATAGACTCCACCCGATGAGTAATCACAATCGATTCACCATGAATAATTCAGACATTTTTGTGGAGCCAGAAGTTCTTTCGCCGATGTAAGTGCTCTACTCCGCATTCCCTCACTTCATTAGCGTTCCTGAAACTCTGATGCTGAATACTATATACTGTACACTCTGTGTATTACAGTATGGAAGGTCAGGATCCTACAGTACAATGCACCACTATCTCAAGGACAAGTTATGAATGTTCATCCCTGGTCAGAAAACAACCAGGCCAACCATAGTCTAGTTGAGTTTAGGTGTTAAACTGGATGGAAGATTGTGATTGACACTTTAATGTGCACAACGTCTTTACTGGACCCAATAGACCAGTATGGTATCCCTAATCTGAGGGGGAACACCCTGGATATGTTGTCTGGTCAACAAGCTCTAAGACGACTAGGCCCTCCTGCCTAGTCATGTGGGGATATGAATTCGCAGTGAGCTCCTAAAACCTCTCCGCCTGTCAGTGCCTGAGTCAAATCCAGAATATTTAAGCCCCGGTTAAATCGGCCCTTGGCTCAGATGTGGGGTTCATTTTCCCCTTAAGGTCAAGCTCCTCCATCTACTCCTCTTTATAACTTCCGAACTTCTCGAACTCCCACTTCCAAGTCTTAATCCCGTTCCAGTAACTATGTCTGGAAAAGCCAAGTCTGCCAAATATGGCAAACATTTATTTGACGTCTTTGAGAGATCAATAATCAGAGCAACCCATTGCAATGTATGGCTCCCTCTAGTCAACAAGTGTGTGTGTACAAATGTACAGTAGTGAGACAACGTGTGACTATTACGACAATACAAAAGTATAATGTACAGTAGTGAGACAAGGTGAAACTATTACGACAATACAAAAGTATAATGTACAGTAGTGAGACAAGGTGATACTATTACGACAATACAAAAGTATAATGTACAGTGGTGTTACAATACAGTATTTGTCATCACGAGATCATTGCCGTGCCATGCAAAGTGTAACATAATCATGCATAATCATTTCCTCCTCGACACAATATTTCCTTCTCTCAAACAATTGAGTGAGTTTGCTTTCTAAGCCTCCTATTACCAAGTAGGCTATTCTCCCTTTCCTCACATTGTTTCTTCATCCCACATGTGTTGTGTGTATCGTGTGTGACACGATAAGGTAAAATAACTAGCTGACTCTTGATACGTTCCCTCACATCACTTGTGTTAAATAATCTTTGATCAAATTCTTTATAAACAGTGTCATCACCTATTGTCATTCATGTTTATGCTACTGTGCCTTTCCACAAAGTGTTTGCCGTCTTCCGTCTTATTGACTATTAGCGCTCTCTCTCTCTCTCTCTCTCTCTCTCTCTCTCGTTCTCTCTCCCCCCCCCCCGCCCTCCTCAAGCCTTCAGATGTTGAGTTATGGAAGCTGTGAGTAGTCATGGTGTTGAGGCTGGACAGCCTGCTGAGGTGTCAGCTCACTGGCCAATGAACACGCAGGCAGAGGAGAACACTGCATTCATCTGTGTGTGCGTCACGGTGTGCGTGCAGTATGGATGTGTGTTGTGTGGGAATCTTTACAGTGCGTGCACAGGTGCTTGTGCGTTTCAAATTGTGCTCCTGTGTGTGTGTGTGTTTGAGAGAGAATGACCACTTAGTAACAGGCTGCAGTGACAACGTTAGCAGAAACACTCTCCACTTTTCTCTATCATTCCCGTCATCCCCCGCTCTCCTCTCCTCTCCTCCTCTTCTCCTCCTCTCCTCTCCTCCTCTTCTCCTTCTCTCCTCTCCTCCCTCCACCTCTCTTCTTCTCTCACCTCCTCTCGCCTATCTCCTCTCCTCTCTCCTCTACTCTTCTCCTCCTCTCCTCTCCCCTCACCACCTCTCCTCTCCGCTCCCCTCCTCTACCTGCAGTGATCTCCCTCTAGGCACAAATCAATGTGCTTGTTAACAACATCCCAGAATTTTACTGTGTTTCATCAGCACCCCTCATCCAAGTCAGTTGCACACACACACACACACACACACACGCACGCACGCACGCACGCACACACGCACACACACACACGCACATCACCCACACGCACGCGCACACACAGGCACACAAAGGAAGAGAGAAAGGCATGCATTTGATAATGAATTCCTTATGCCTTGCTGTCTGTGATGTGAGCAGTATTGTTGGCCTTGCTGATGTGTTGCTGCAGTGACTCCCAGCTCGGCATGACGTGCGCTCTAATTGGACACTGTGACACACACACGCACACACACGACACTGGCTGACTCTGGGCCTCCTGGAGGGTCTGATGTGCTATGGCCTGCCTGCTTCTGTTAGCAGGAGCTTTGCTTGTGTTTGATTGAGTTGTCATGGTTACCTGTGTGTGCATGCAGGACAGACAAGAGAGGAACCTCTAGCAAACTGCTCTTGGCACCAGGATGTAAGATAAATGGGGAAGATGCAACATTGCAACAAGAAACACATGAATAAATGCAAATCTCTGGTTACCCAGGTGTTGCAGATGTGTGGTAATACGGTATTTTAGATCTTATTAAACAACAGTGAGAGGAAGATATAATAACTTTATATCCCACACAGCAGGAAACTTAGGGCCTCATCGTGTACATGCATTAGCAAGCACAGCATAAAAGTGAGCGCAGATACAGTAGTGCACTCTGTGCCGTCGCATTTTACGTTGGATGTACTAAACTTCACCGCCCTCTAAACTTGGCGTTAACATGGCAAGTAGTCTGGTCTATGTTCCAGCCATATCCATAAGTTGCGGCGCCCGAAAGCAATGGAACAGCAGACTCAGTAAAAGAAACAAGTTTAATGATCATGAAGTAGACTAGACCTATAAATAGCCTACTTGTCTATATGTATCGTC
This sequence comes from Amblyopsis hoosieri, assembly GCA_027564755.1. NCBI lineage: Eukaryota > Metazoa > Chordata > Actinopteri > Percopsiformes > Amblyopsidae > Amblyopsis > Amblyopsis hoosieri. Next base: position 9,524 of record JAODUE010004249.1, read on the forward strand.
AAACCTAGATAAAGGGCATAATTCTTCCCTAAAATACAAATTTTTGGGTGCCTATAAAATGTAAATGAACGAAGTGGAATAAACATTTATTTATAAACATAAACACACAAGCAATGAAATCCTTCAGCACGTCTCTCCATGACCTTTCTCGGGATTAACCTTGCCGTTTTTCATCTGGCAGAATAGCGTTCATAGCAATGTGGGTGCTGTTCGTACATACAGTACAATACCATGTTTTTAGGTGCAAAGTGCGACTAAATTACGCCTAAAACGTGCGCTCACGTTAGTACACGAGGCCCATAATGTGACGTTAATCATTCCGATAAGAGGGTGTAAAGCTTCCTAACTTCCTTAAATGCCCTACTCTGCAGAGGTAGGAATGTTTCAATCCCCAGTTAAACTTTCAGCACTATTCCCTTAAGAGTGATTGTGAGATGCTAGATAAATATGGACAGATGAGGGCGGGAAGGGGGAGGGGGGGGGGGGGGGGGGTGCAGAGAAGGGCAAGAAAGTGCCTGATGAAGAGAGAGAGATAGAGTGCCTCAAGTTAAGAGCCTGTTTCCATCCCAGTGTTTAGTGCTGCTGGCTGGAGGAGGGCTAGCTTGTTATTGGCCTCAGGCGTTAAACACTGTGGCTTCAAGTGAATAAAGAGGGAGCGACATTAAGACAAACAGAGAGTGTTTTTACTTGGTGTAAGAACAAACAACTTTGTAAATGTGTGTGTGTGTGTGTGTTTATCCTTGTGTGTATATGTGTGCTCGCTCGCATGCGCGCGCGTGTGTGTGTCTTATTTCAAATGCATACCAAGGTGTGCCTTGTCCCAATATCTCTCCCGGGAGATTGAGATTGAGCAGTTTACAGGTCCACCGATGTCTGGGCTCTAAAGCAGCCCAGACACGCTCTGTTCTAGGAATAAACATTAATCGGCCCTCCTTTAACTCCCTGACTTTAATTCCTCTGCTGCAGGGTAGAGAGAGATATAGGAGGCCAAGGCCAAAGAGAGGTGGAAATGAACGGCCGAGAGTGTGAGAATTAAAAGTTTAAACGTGCCAAATGTAATTATAATAGTTAAGTGCTTATTAAATTGACTGAGAATTTAAGGGAAGTGAAGTTGGAGTAGGAGGGTAGCACGACAACCAATACCGATGTTTTATTGAGCCGTTAGTATTTCAATCATTTTTACTTTACGTGACCGTACATGGTAATTTTTAAGACAAAAAGATTTTACCCCCAACAATTCACTAGTACGTGCACATGAGATTATTCCAATATAAACGATTGCCACGACAACATATTCAGAACACCACCAAAATGCACCATTACTAACTATGTGCACCCTTGTACTGCCATCTGTTCATGCATTGCGAGCTAGTGGGACTTTGTGGCTATGTACCTCACCTGGGGTGGGTGTGTGTGGATTTACATTTGATTAATGTCAGAGGCATCTTGATCAACTGTGGCTTTTTCTCCTACCTAATGTGGGCTCAAGCTAATGTCAGGCTGGATAATATTCCTGTATGCCTGTGCTCCTTGATGGGAGAACATTGGACCATTTTGGAGCAGCCAGGCCTAAAATGATGCTGAGCGTGGAAGGATGTTGATTTCACTAAGACAAAATAGATGGCGGTCTTCTCCCTCACCTCTCCATTTGTCCTGTATGATCCTAATTCCTCTAAATACATATCACTCCTATCCACGTTGTACCCACACAGTTCTCTGTTTTATGAAGAAAATTCATACAGTGCACAGCTGAACTCAACAAAATGTTGTTGTGTATCAGAGCTGACGAGCGCCGCAGTCTGCACTTCACTGCTAAACCAACGTTATACTTGTGTTTGCTGTGTGTGAGAAAGGTTTGACACTTGGATGCTGCAGACGCCTTGTCCTGTATTTAATGTCCTTCATTGCTGGTGCTGTGAGATATGTTTGCTCAAAGTATCTTACTGTATCTGGTTAGCTCTTCACGGCAATAAGGTGTTGATTAGTATAGGCTCTACATCCGCATCTTGATGTAGATGTAGATCTTTCAAACAATTCCATATTGTTTTACATGGGCTACAGTATGTCTCCATAGAACGATAAGCATCTCGTTTTGGTTTTTACTTCGGCTGTACTACTGCGCTCATCCAATGAAGTTATTTACACTTGTCTCTTGAAAGTAATACAGGAAATAAGTGGGTTTTGTCTTCTGTAATTTCTCCCAGGGCTACAGCCACTTCTAAACTGCTGGCTTTGCGTGGAGAGCAGTATTAAGGGGGAACATTGCACTCCATTCAGGACTGGTTTAGCAGGTCTGTGGTCTCCAACACAAATCAATATAAATTAGTTCTGCTCCGCACTGTCAGCAGAACTGTAGTAATGAGCCCACTATCTTCATGTATGAGTGTGTGTGTGTGTGTGGTAGAAAGTAGGTGTGCACTTACTGTATATCTCACATCAAAGCACTTCACTTGTGTTTTTCTTTACCGTGTATGTGTGTGTGTGTGTGTTAGCAGATGTGTTCATCAGGTTATGGTTTGTCAGACCTTGACGTTCACATCTCAAGCTGACTGATGACCCCGTACCGCCACCCATCGTCCCAAACACACTCACGCACGCACGCACACGCACACGCACACGCACACACACACACATACACACGCCAGCCAGCCAGCCAGCATTTGGATAATCTTGGTGCTGTGTGGTGTAGACGCTTGTGTGTGCGTGTGTGTGTGTGTACAAGCTCCTTCACAACCAATCCTGGCTCCTATTCCTCATGATTTAGTAGGACTTGATGGAAAGTTGCTGACAATGGAAAATGCATTGCCTTGCATGGTGCGCTGGGAGACAAGGCAGAACTTCATTAACCATGTATGTGTAGGTGTGTATGTGTGTGTGTGTGTGTGTGTGTGTGTGTGTGTGTGCGTGTGCGTGCGTGTGTGCGCGTGTGTGTGCGTGGGTTTGTGCGTGTGCTTGTGAATACACACAGGCCCAAAGGCCATCCTTGGTCTTGCCCTGCCCCTCTCTCTCCCACCACTCCCCCTTTTTCTTCTTCTCTCTCTGCCCATAACTCTCTCTCTCCTTCTCTCTCACTTATGTTGCCAAGACCTTCAAAGGAATTAAAGGGAATTAATATGAAAACAATCATAATTCAAATACAAATGCAAAGTTAAGGTATAAGCCGGTTTATACCTGCTCATTCCATTGAAGGCATGCCTTCGCAAATTAAACCAATGTAAAATAAGCAATAATGCATTGAAAGGATTAGCTGGTCTATTCATCTTTATTTTGGAATACAACAGCAGACATTTCCACTGGCAATACAGGGAGAACACATTTGAATCAATCAACATTGGTATATACTCCCCTGCTACTTAACATTTGTATTTACAGTAAAAGGGCCCAATTCTCCACGGTGGTATTTCCGCAAAATGATGCTGCGGCTGCTACAATCGCTCCCCCAAGTCGGCCAATCGTCTCACTTTCAAGTTTCAACATCACACAGTTCTCAGTGTCTGCACCATACTCTGTAATGTTTGCCTCTCACCAACAGCACAACAGCAGCCATTTAAAAGTGAACGTGACTGGGCTGTAGCTACTGTTTGTCCCTTCCCTCCAACCCCCTGCTTGCCTAAACACATCACACATACAATGATCACATCCCTGTTGATATATAAGCTCGTCACATGATACAAGCTATGTAGCTGCTATTCCCATACTACCATCCAAAATACTGTTACTGTAGATTTGACATTGCATCGAACCCACATATGGGAAATGTTAAATAACAACATTTGAGATGTTAAGATTACTGTATTGACGTTTTCCTCATTGGGGCGGGACATTGGGGATTTAATAATCTAATAATGGACTCCTGAAGTCCGTATAAAAATAGATTGCTTTATATAAGATGGATTTATACATTAAATACATAAGCTAAAATACCGACTGCACATCTCTCCCAATATATGTTTCCAGAACTTCTTTCTTTTTCCCCATACTGCTATATCAAAGCATTGCCCAGCCCCGGTCCTGGAGGCCCACTGCCCTACATGTCTCTACTCCATCACACCTGATTCACATGAATGGGTCATTATCAGTCTCTGCAGAGGCCTGTTAACAAGCCATTCATTTCCACCCTGCCTCCCACTTCTACTCTCACCTCGCTCCACTCCTCCACCTCTCTCTCTCTCTGTCCAGGGTTTCTCTTCCTTCTTTCATCTCCTGGCTTCATCTGTTCTTTCTCTGTCTCTCTCTCTCTCCCCCTCCCTCTCTCTGGGTTGGTGTTTAGGAAGCCTCAGGCTGTCTTATCTGGTGAGCCCTGCTTCTGCAGATAACTGGGGCCTGTCAGCTGCTTTAGCACTACTATGGTGTGTGTGTGTGCGCATGTGTGTGTGTAGGTGTGTGCGTGTCTGTGTGTGTGTGTGTCTGTATGAGAGAGAGAGGGAGAGAGAAAGGAAGAGAGTTTGTACTAAAACTTTACATTACATAAACACACACACACACACACACATAAAGATATACACATGCACATTCTATCACACAGATTCCCACCTCCTGGGTGTAATCAGTGACAAATGTTTATATGATTACAGGGACGGTTTGTGGTTTGATTACAGCATGCGTGTGTGTGTGTGTGTGTGTGTAACTTTAAATTGATTGAATGGGGAATTGAACGTGTTTCTCTATGAAGATAATGAACCTTGCCATAAATGTAGAATTTCCCAGTCTCCTTCCTTCCGTCCCCCGAGGTGCACTCTTGCTGGCCAAAATAGAGTTTTAATGTGTAACTTGATTGTAGTTATGTCTATACAAAATGTAGTTATTGTTAAGATATTTTACTCTGTAACTTTTATTTGTCTGATCCTGATCTGATTCTATCTAATTCTTCCAGTTCATCAGTGGTTCTCAACCCTGGTCCTGGGGACACATTAGCTGTGTCCCCAGATGAAGTCACCGTACTAACTCCCATTCACTTATTTGCGTGTCACAATTGTTTTTTCCAGACTTTGTAGACTACATGCCTGTGCAGAATAGCCTACCGGCTTCACATACAACAACAGCAGCGTAAGACGGGGCATGCGCAGAAGAATGCACCAAGGAAGTAATCTGGTTTAACCTTTTACATCAGGGGTGGGCAATCCCGGTCCTGGAGGGCCGCTGTCCGGGATTGCCCACCCCTGGTGTACATGGTAGAAATATTAATTAAATCGGATAGTAGAACGGGTTATACTCCCCTCTGCTTTGGGCTAACATTTCAATTGGTTTGGGCCTTTCTCTTCCAGTCAAGGTCTTTATATGGAGTGCCTTTTATTTTGGATGTGCTTCTAAAGCCAGATTCCAATCGGAAAAAAAGGTCCATAAACGCAGCCACTGTCCTGCATGTTTTACATGTCTCCCTGCTTCAACACATCTGATTCAAATGAATGTGCCATTATCAGCCGCTGCTGAAGCCTGAAAACGACCCATTCATTTGAATCAGGTGCGTTGAAGCAGGGAAAGGTCTAATGTGGCCTTCAGGCGCTATCATAAATATCATAATTAAAACGTATGAGCACATCAACGGTCCAACAAAATCGGAATTACTAGAAAGGAAACAGATTTTTATACAGTATGATACCCAAATTATGATGTATCATCATCATCATCAACTTTATTATCAGACTTAGGGTCCATTAGAAAACAAACAAACATTATTTATTTTTTCATCTTAGTTAGAGAGAGATCAGTGTCTGGGGCCTCAATAAGGTGGATTCTAAAGAGGTGGGTATTAAGTCATTTGCGGAAGGTAGTGACTCCACTGTCCACACTGTTTCAAGAACTTTGTTCCACCATTGCGGCACCAGGAGAGAGAGTCGAAATTGGGCTCTTGTGCCCTCGTAGCGATGGCGGTGCCAGGCGGCCAAGTGCTCTGATTGTGGCCTGACCATACTATAAATATCTGGGCACCATGATCGACCATAAGCTCCCCTTCAAACTCAACTGCCAGCACACGTTCATAATGGTTGTCATTCTTTCTCAAGACACACAGAAGGCTCCAGGCCGATTAGTAACTTCCATTTTTAACTTGAAATTGAGACATTTGTGATGAGACCAACTGTTGGTCAGTGGAAAATATTTGGACATTTAGGAAATATCGAAGCACACAGCACAGACATGCAGACCATCTAAATGTATGTTTGGTTTGATGAGCCCCTTCACCTCACACACTGAAAGATACACGCACACACACACACACACACACACACACACACACACACACACACACACAGGACATTAGTCATCCACAGTACTGTGAAGGACTAATTGAGGACAAAGACATAGACATAGGTGTCAATAAACACACAAAGACAGCAACTCAGCAAGCATGCAAGTCTGGCTACTGTGTGTTGTCTTATGTTCAACTTTAATTTTGTAATGACATTAAACCACACAGTCCTTGTTTGACCACTTTCCCCAATTTACATACTGTGACATTTGCATGTGTGTGTGTGTGTGTGTGTGTAATTGACGAGATGCCAGCCTTAAGAGAACCCTTGGTAATTGGGCTCCAGTGTGGCATTTAGATTGCGCTTGAGACAGCCACCATTCTCCATGCCTTCGATTTGTACAGACGGACACTAGCTGAGAACGATTCCATGCCACAGTAATATTAAGAAATGTGTATACTGTTTCTCCATAAATGATGATTCCCTTTCTTCCTTTTTGCCATCCAGTCTATCTTCCGATAAAGGACAGACAACATTAGCGTGTACTGATGTGTTTAGCATCAGTGGAATTATCTAAACCCTTTTTATATAGCCACCATGGTCTGCCAAAGACAATCCATTGTGACAACCTGGCAGACAAGAGAAAGTGATAACCACCTGCACAGCAACAAAAGACCTCGCTGAGTGAACATATCATGGAATGAAAATTGATAACACACACATTGTACTACTGTTGACCTTTAGTGAATAGCTGCACGTCTATCTGTGTGTGTGCGTGTGTGTGTGCAGGTCATTAAAAATGCTAATGAACACGTAGCCAGGCACAGGCCAGAAGTGCATTAGCAATAGAATGTGTGAGTGGTGTGTTAAAGTGTCTTTTTTGACTGTTTCTGTTGAATCTTTCTGATATAGAAGCACTCCAAGGCACTAGCATGGCAGGGGTGCCATGTACAACTTTGTGTGTTTTTATCGATGGCCTCGATTATGTGATACTGTAGCACCCCCCAGAACCCACATTTCAGCCCCTATTCCTCAGGCTTTTGAAGCTGCCCATGAAAATGTGGTCAGCCTTGAGGCCAACGCCCACTGACGGCATCATTCAGCGGCGTGGCAAGGAATGTCAGGTTTGAAACGTAAACACAAATTGACAGAGGAGCTCAAATCTCTGCAGATATTCAGTGCATGTTTATGGCTTGACACTCAGGAAATAGAACCTTGACGTTGACGCGCGTCAGTCGCTGCCAGTGGGCGTCGCCCCGTTAAAAAGAACTAGTTCTAAAAATCTGCCGTCTCTTGACTCGCGTCGACGACTTCAGGTGGGCGTTGGCTTTTTATAAAGAGAGATACCTTACAGAGTTTCAAACCAAAACAACGATGTATTTGCAATGCTGGTTTTAACCAAAAATATATTTCAATAAACACATAGAGACAGAAACATTTTTTTATTTTTTATACTCTACTTTTGCAGTAGAAATATTATACAGTACACATTTGCATGTCTGTACTGTAGCAAAACAACATTATATTCACTGGAGAATGGTTCCATTAAGGGTTATAAGTCTTCACATGACTGACATGTTCTACTTCTGCATAAGCAGTATACTGTATATCTGATAATGAATGAAGAGCCATATAAAAAAACCATAGACAGACCCACAGAGTCCAACTGCAGCTAGAACATTAACATATAGCCTTTTCAGATTTTTCACCTCAGGTCTTTTTCACGGCTCCTTTGTTCTCCGTGTGGCTTGTATCTGCCAACATGGCTGCTCTAAAGTACTATGTTCAAAGCTATCAAATGACCCTCTGGATAAGTACTTGAGCTGAAAAGACTTCGATAGAGCTGGCACGGTGAGATGAAATTCCCCTGGGGTACTATTTACATTAGCTTCCCCATTAGCCTCTAGCCTCTTCTGTCACAGTAGGTCCAAAGTAAAAGCTATCAGACCACTCACAGGTCAAATATCCGATAGGGCGGCTTGTTGGCACGGTACCCGAGAGGTCCTCACCCAATCGATAAAATGAAACTCGAGTGAAACTGGGAAGTGATATCGGACACAGTGCGCAACGATCTCAGAAGTAAAGGTTTTGCTTAGTTAACTTTGTGTGCGTGTGTGTGTGCGTGCGTGCGTGTGTGCGTGTGTGTGTGTGCCTGTGCAGTGTGTGTTTGTATGAGGGGACATTTATCTCAGTGTAAACAAAGTGCTAATGAGAGGATTGTTTCGGCTACTGATGTCTGGCTGTTCACTTGAGCGGTTTCGGTAGCAGCAGGCTGTTTCTGCCTGGCTACGCTTGCTGTGATCTACACTCTGAATATGTTTCTGTGTGTGTGTGTGTGTGTGTGTGTGTGTGTGTGTGTGTGTAGTACGTGTGTATTAGAGATATGTAGATCAATATTTTGAAAGCATATATCCCACAACACTTCTGTCACCCATTCAAACTCTAACCCTCCAATTAAACTGTTTCTCTTGCCTGCCCCCCTCTCCACATCCTTCCCCTCTCTTTGTAATGTCTTGTTCTGTTGCATCATGGGCCTCACTGGCGTTTGTTATATTGCGCTGTGAACTGACAATACAGCCTGCTTCAGCAAGAGGGACTGGTACCCTGTGATGTTGTGCACACCCTCTGACTTTGATATGAACCACAGAGGTGCTCGTGTTCACTTGGCTCACATCAAGCTTGTTGATCTTGGTCTTTAGAGTGGGGGTTTTATGACTGCTGAGAACAGCCAGCTCAGAGGAGCATTTAAAACCCTTCTGTAAACCATCTACAATCCATTTACCTAAGGATTTTCATTGGCCGGTAAAAAACACACACACACGTACTACACACATACTACACATTGTAATTTAAATTAAGTAGTGGTGCCTTGAAGAGTAGGAATTATTTCAAACACATCAATAATGTTTTTGTTGCAGAGTTCATTGCCAAAATAATTTAATAAGTCATCCTGGAGAAAGCTTGTTGATAACTGGATCGAAACAAAAACACCTCTCCCTTCAGTTCCACAGGCTGCTCCCTCCGAAGCGCCACCACACATTAGAAACACATTGCAGAGGCTACTGTATACGATGCTGTGTGGTGAGGTCTGCACCACTTTGTGTTTCCATTGACATAGCCAGGGCTGTGTGTGTGTGTGTGTGTGTTTTACAGGTTCCTAGGAGTGCCTCCAGGCAGAGGCAGTTGTCCCTTGACCGGCCCCCTGCCTTTTGACCTGATCTACACAGACTACCATGGTCTGCAGCAGATGAAGCAGCACATGGGGCTCTCCCTCAAGAGACACAAGTTAGTAGCCTGTCTTCAGTACTCTGTCAACGTCTGTCTGTCTACATAGCTGGACGGATGCGTGTGCCTTTTATAACATTACTGTAATGTCCACTTGAGTGTCCACGTGCACACTTTGTGTGTCCACGTGCACACTATGTGTGTGCCCGTGATTTCCTGTAGGCGTCCCTACAGGTTTATGGCTGTTTTCTATGGCTTCGTGATGGCTGGTAATAAGGAATACGCGTCTCTGACTGAACAGATGTCTGATGATAATTCACTCTGCTTGTTAAGTCGTGTCAGTGAAGCACACTCGTGTACACACAGACAGTGTCTTCATTAGTCCTGTATTCAGGCTAGCATGAAACTATAGCCAACAAGCTTAGCTTCGTTAGAATGTGCAAGGCTACGCAAGTCTTTTCTTGATGTGATCACGTACTGTATACTGTATATGGGCTCATTGACATACGCATATTGTGCATACGTACATGCACACACACACACACACACACACACACACACACACACACACACTGCCATTATTTGAACTGACATGCAGCTAATACAGGAATACACTGTCAAACACATATAAGCACTCCTGACTTCTCTTGTCACTAGAAGGTGAAAGTTTCCACATGCTCCTACAAACACGTGGACACACGAATGTTGTGCACCCCCTACACACACACACACACGCACACACACACACACACACACACACACACACACTCCAGCTATATCCACTGTGCCAAACCATAATCAGACCGTTTGTCTGCAGCAGTGGTTATCAGGACTTGTTGTTGTGCATGCATTATCTAACACCAAGGGCAGGAAGCTGATTCCAACACCAAAAAGAGACACCTGGCCCAAGAGAAGGAGAGTGCACAGCATGTATTATTATTGTCTAATCACCTAGATACAGCTTACAGCTCACAAATTAATAGTGTTACGCATGGCTACAAAGGCAGGTAACCAGGAAAAAGACATAGAGAGCCGAAGTCACTTCCGCATTATGGGACCGTAGTTTGGAAAAAATATGTATGGTAGTCAACGGCAATAATAACATTATTTTTAGATCCCGTTTGCTTTGTGACACGAAGCACACACGTGATGTTTGACTATTTAAAAGGAAAGAATTAGAGTCAAGAAAGTCTCAGTTTGTCATGCATGTGCTGAAGTATAAGGCTGTGAAAATATGTAATTAGTAAGACTACAAACCCTGCGTCGCATTACAGTAAGTGTCATGACGTTGTCGTGAGAGTATTGTTTTGGTGACGTGTGTTGTGCGAGACGAAAGCTGTAGTTGTTGTTATGGTGAGCGGCTTCATCCTACGACGCCAAAGGCTTTCGAACACTTCGAAAATTGACGAGAAAGGCCGTCGCCCAAGCTGCAATTGACGAGCTGGGAGTGAGAACGTGTTGTGATATAATATAATGTAAAATAATGTAACATATTTTCTCAAACACATGGACTCTCCAGCCCCTTAAACACAATTCACGCATACACACACACAACACCCCCCCTCCCCCCCGGTTGGTTGCAGTCAGTAGTTCTGCTTCATCACAGTAACTTGCCATATCTGTCTGGCCCCGTGCACCATGGCAGTAACTGACATTTTACTTTTCTGATGTTTCTCCACAAACAGTAAAAGAACTTCATAGAGAGTGGCACAGAAGACTATACAATACAGTACACCTCACATTCTCAAGCTGTAGAAGGCCCTGTATATGATATTTTCTGATATTAAAAAGCAAACAGCTATTTTCTATGTTTACAGTAAACTTCATCCCTCTGTGTGTTGTAATATGAGTTTCTTTGCTCTGATTCAGTAGCCGGTCCGGCCGCGTGTGCATGTTAATTTGTGTGTGCACGTGCGCGCATATGTGTGTGTGTTTGTGTGCGTGCATATGTGTGTGTTTGTGTTTGTGTGTGGCCCAGGAAGCATGTGTTTTGGTCTGAGATGTATTCATTGTGACATCTAGTGTAAGACATTATCACATATGTCCTATTATGCACAATATTTCCTTCGTGCTTAAAACGACAAAATGTACATACATAAAACATCACACATTATTAGAATCCAACCATTTGTAAAGTATTCAAGCCTTTTGTGATTATAAGGCTAAACCTACATACACATCTGTTTGTATTGGCCTCAAATATGTGATGTGTTTTTGTGCTGTTTATGTTTGTTGACTGTATGCTTGTATGTGTGTGTGTGTGTGTGTGTGTGTGTGTGTGTGTGTGTGTGTGTGTGTGTGTGTGTGTGTGTGTGTGTGTGTGTGTGCGCATGTGACTCCCTTTGAAAGGCTTGAGAAATGGAACATAGGAGAAAAAGCAGTTAGAGAGAGAAGGCAAAGGAAAGCACAAAGCTTTCGTGTGGCAGGCATCTAGAGCCAAGCTGACACCACATATAAAAGAACCTCTCCATGTATTTTTAAAATCCAATTATGAGTTAGAGAAATGCATTATGGGTGAGCTGGAGAGCAGTTTCCACAGCAAACACCTTTGGCCATCTCTTCATCTATCCCACTCCTATACTCTTTTCTCTCTCCCTCTCTCTCTCTGCTTTTCTATCTTTCCCTGTCTCTCATACAGTACATGTTACTGTACACACACACACACACACACACACACACGTTTTCAAATACGGTTCTCCATTTACTGTGTTTTGTTCTGTATGCCAGTCAACCAACCTCTACTAATTGGATGCAAAGGTCAGAAATTTCTTCCTGAATCTCTAATTTCTTGGTTTCCATAACAGGACGTCCCGTGACTTTAGGTTTTTGTCAGAGAGTTGCCCTTACCGATGTTGATCTTGATCGATGGAGCCTTGTGGCGAAAGACTTGTTTAAACGATTCAGCAATTCTGTCATTTATGGAGAAACAAATTAATACCCATATTTTGAAGTAGGTTAAAAAGAAAATTCTGTTCACTGGCACAAAGAACGCTGTTCAGCTATTTTATGGAAGCTTGAGATCTCAGGTACACAGCTGTTACAACACTATCTACTTAAGGGCTCACCAAAATGTACTAACTGGTATATGATACAGTACGTAATACACACTATCGATTACTATTGATCAACCATAAGGACGGCTACCCTCTGTCTCACTGACTTGTATGTATCTCATCTCAACAAGGGCAGGTCATTCCCATCACCTTTCTCTCTAGCTCACCCCATAGGAACAGACCAGGGTAGTTGAGCCCTGTTAGCTGTAAGGCATCATTAATCAAACCCAGAGCTCCTTGTCCCATCAACTCTCTTTAATTACTTTTGTTTTATGGCTCCACTGATGTCCACGTCCATTTATTATACTGTAGCTGAACTGAAAGTGTGTGTGTGTGTGTGTGTGTGTGTGTGTGTGTGTGTCTGTTAGTCTGTCTGTATGTGTGTGTGTGCACGCAAACATTTGTAGCTCTAGTAAAGATGCTGAAAGCCAATAGGAGATAGTCCTTAATCATGCCCACACACTATTGATTCACTCTGCATGCTAAATATACTGCTCAGTATAGGGACTAAAGATATAACAGGGTAGAGCTGCAAGCAGATACATATCTCTGCTGAGTGCAATACAGAGACACTCAAATACATAAATAAATAAGTAAGTTATTACATAGCTTGGTATGTAATTACTAGTTATAAGTTAGTATTAGTAGTTACTGTAGGCAAGTGTATTGGTAAATAAGTTATTACATAGCTTGGTATGTAATTACTAGTAGTTAGTAGTTATTATTAATAGTTAGTAGCTAAGTGTATTGGTAAATAAGTTATTACATAGCATGGTATAATTACTAGTAGTTAGTAGTTATTATTAATAGTTAGTAGCCAAGTGTATTGGTAAATAAATTATTACATAGCTTGGTATGTAATAACTACTTAGTAGTTAGTATAAGAAGTTAGTAGGCAAGTGTATTGGTAAATAAATTATTACATAGCTTGGTATGTTAAATGAGGGCTGGGAATATGCATAATGTATTATTGAATGAGATGCTGAGTAACAGTTATAATTCATAGTATATCCATACATGCTACCACCTGAATCATATTTAATTTTGTACATACAACTATACGACAAAACAATGATTAAAACATGAGACTGTCATGTATATAGAGAGATTAATAATCAATAATATATAAATAAATAAAATATAGTATATATAGTAGTATATGACTGAAGTGTGTATAGTTTGTACAGTACAGTATAGTCACTGCTCACTTGCTGACACCACTGCCCTTTTGCAAAGTGTTCTATAGAAATACATTTGAAATAATTACTGTTATTATTAATTAATCCCTCTCTCTGTAACACAGACCTTCGATGACTCACTTCCAGCCACATGAATTACTCCCTTCCTTCATGCCTGTGTCACACTAACGCAGATGAAGCTGTCACTGACAGATTATTTGTTTGCCACAAGTAAATGCAAAGGCAGAGAGAGCAGGGAAAGAACAGGATAATTTAAAATAGCCACAATGATTTACTTCATTAGCATTTTTGTTGCATCTCTTATACTTATACAGTAGGTCTAGGCTGTGTGTATTATAATTTTTAAGAAAACAAACATGCCCTATAGGAAATCTGTTTATTTATAAACATTGGAGGAATATAACCCATATTTTGCAGTGCTGTGAACATTGCACTCAATTTCAATATGATGTAACCTGCTTGTAATGGTACACTGCTTGAGTATAAGTCAATGTTATATTTATATATCTTACAGATTGTTTTTATTGAAACACTGTGTAGAACATATTAAAATGTGGCTCAGCACGAGAGCAATAAGCATGTTGCTGTAATTGCAATTTCTATGCATGCATAAATGGCAGAAAGATAGTATTTCTCATTGTATTGCACAACAAATAATTCTTTATTATTATTTTAGATGTCAAATGAAAAGCCCAAAGTGATTTTACTGTTGTCAAAACACTGAGCTGTTCAATAATCCTCTATGGCCTTGACCATATTAGGTGTAATACTTTTTGTTCTTTTTTATTTAATGTACCATCTAGTTAAATGCCAGATTTTTCAACAGTACTCACCAAAGTATGTTGATTGTAATCTCTATTATAAACAGATATCTGCATATGAACACATAATCTTTAGTCAACAAGATTTTGGTCTCGCTGTCTGTAGTCTGTTTGTAGTCCAGACAGACTGATCCCATTTGAGTGGGCATTGGTTGCAGTCATGTGGAGAGCAATACTGAACACCCTGACTGAAATGCAATCTCAGCTTTTGTCCAACAAACATTTATATTTGTACTATATTTTATACAATTATTTATCTGCATTCATATGAAGATATCTGTTCATAGAGATTAGCCAAACTAAATTCCAACTCTTCTCACATCAAGTTGCTAATCGGATTGTAAAAATGACTAGTGAACAGGCTGGTATTCTTGGCCCAGATATCCGCTATCCATATATCCATATATCCTCTGGCTACGGAACCCCAGAAATACTGTCCCTTGCCTTCGTCATCAGACCAATGGCCATTGGTTCTGATATTATGGTACTTCACTGAAAGGATTTAACCGGAAAAAAATCACATTCATGAAGATGGACCAAGTAAAGCTCAATTAGAGCATTCTGGAAAAATTATAATATGCACCTGCAATAGCTTCAGTTGTATGTTGGAGTGTAGGTGACAATGCACGACCCTGCCATCCACCCTTGCAGTTGACCGATTTACCCTGCAGAGCAGCAGCATTTAACCCAGATTAGCCTTGATCTCTAATCTACTGATAGATATTCTGCTCAATTACTCCTGTTCAGCCCAACTCGTCTCTCTCTCTCTACATTCCTTATCGCCCGTAGGGACCTCTTATCTGGTGGCAGAACATTTTCCATCGTTTTCCTGAGGCTGAAGATACACGATATTAAGGAGGCAGGCACGGGTTCAGGAACAAGAGCCAAGCGGAAGCAATGTTTTTTCATTCATATTTTATGAGTAGCTTTATTTTATGGGGTCCTAAACTTCACAGCCACACAAATACACACATCATACTGTATATTTTGTCTTACACGATGGATCCTTGTCAGGGTTTTTGAACACTGGATTCTTTTGACAGAAAGTTCTGACAAACCATACTGTGGTGTTTTAGAGAACTGCTGTGTCTTGAGAGAAACGGAATAATCATTAATCTGGTCTAACACAGAAGGCTCATATCATCCTCAGGATAGCCACCTGTGTTCAGTATAGAATATATCATGAGCGAAGCTTCAAAATATATTCTGAACATCATTGAACACAAATATTGTTTGTGTGGATAAGTTCAATGAAATGTGAGAGAGGAGAGATATATTTTGAAAATGACAGATACTCTAGAAACAGTAAATGAAAACATCTTGTTTGATAAAACTGAACACTGCCCCCTAGTGCAGGCGTTTCTATTATGTATACATACTGTATTAAGGAAGATCTGCATATGTTCACATAATATTGTGGAATACAATGGAGCACCCATCTCTGGGAGCATAAAGCCTTAATGCATAGCAAATCGGGGTGGTTGTACTTAATTTATTATTTATTGCATCTTTGCGCAAGATGCCCAACCGCTCAATCTGTTCCTTAAAACATGTACTTGTACTCACAGTAGGTCGCAAGTAAGGCGTGCAATAAACTACCTAATTGAGGCTCACATTTCCAAAACTCACTTAAATTTGAGTTATGAGTGCCATGGTATGCCTTTTAAGGAGTTCCATAATTTGCAAATGATAACTCACCCCGTATCAGTTGCACATTATATATTGTCAGCCTATGACAGGCATTTAAGGCTAGAAAGCTAAATCATGATTTTCTCAGTCCCGGTGGGCTGTTTTGGAAATGTGCTCCTCAATTGTAACTGGGAAGTAAACATGTTACTGTAACATAGCATGTGTTACTGTAAACTGGATTGCCTAGACTGTAGGGTTAGGTAGGATGTTATTTGCATGCTTGGCAAATAGCCATTTTTGTTGGCATTGAAAACCCAACTGGTACTTGTACTCTGGCTTTCACTGACATTCACAGGCATATTGCACTAGGCCAGCAGACAGTTAGCATGTCCTGCTAGCTGTCTGCTGCTGCCATAAACACAATGGATACATATCGTTGGGGGGCCTTTGAATGTGTAGCACTTAAGGCACTTGAATTGTTATAGGACTGTGTGTGTGTGTGTGTGTGTGTGTGTGTGTGCGTGTGCGTGTGTGTGTGTGTGTGTGTGCATGTGTGTTTCACAGAGAAAGTTTTAGTTCTACCTGACATACTACCTGACGTATTAGAGCGGTACTGCTTTTGCCAACCTTCAACACCTTCAGGTGCACACCTCTCTCTGTATGTCTGCTTTTGTACCACCACAACTTCCACACAGTGGAACACAAGTGCTGTTTACAGCGTTCTGCCTTTACACTGTGTCTGCATTAACGTGCACAACATCTGGTTTGAACTAATGCTGTGCTTCTGTTGTTTTAGTGTTTTAACCGTTGGTAACACAGAAAACATTAATGACTCTTAACCGAAATGCTGCAGAGAACATCATGTACAATTGCAGATCGCAACTTCAAATGTCACTGCCTCCTTTGAAAACAATATGTGTGTGCAGGTCTTTCCAGCATCATTGTGATGCTACTGTTGCATCACTTTAGGGTTAATTGAGTCGCTCCAGTACCCCTCTATTGTAATATAAAATATATTTTTCAAATACAAACATAGAGTGTTTAGCTGCTGAAAATATAAAAAGTATAAACAAATGGTGTACCCCTGATGCACCACCCAATGCACGTCCGTACAGAAAAGGTGGTGTTTGCATCTTACGGTCTGTGCACACTATAGTTTGTTGCATATAAAGTAATCAAAGAGTCCTGTGTGACTACTGAACCTAAGGTCTTCTGTATCTTGAAGGCGGTAGCATATTGCACATCTCATTGCGTTGTGTTTGACCTAAACTATACCACACACTGTATCTTCCATAAGGCTTAATGCGTACAGCGTAAAGCCACAACCTCTGGTCTGCCCTCACAGGTGTCACATCCGGGTGATTGACACGTTTGGGACCGAGCCAGCCTACAACCATGAGGAGTACGCCACGTTGCATGGCTACAGGACCAACTGGGGCTACTGGAACCTGAACGCCAGGCAATACATGACCATGTTCCGTAAGAGCACTATTTACATTGAGAAACAATGATAACTACAACTGTATGTACCATTCACAGCTATTATAGAGATTAATACTTTTTCAGGGTCAAATGAATGGGCTAATACATGTTATACAACAAGGGAATTTATCATATGGGCTCTCCCACTGTGGAATGGGTCTCACACAGAGCTGAAAAACAATTCTCTGAAATGTGCACAAAGCAGATTGGATAGTTATAGTATATAAAAAGTTGGATGCCTCATTGGCTTTTGGGACTGGGGAGTGATCCGTATATGAGAGAGATAAGAAAGATGAAAGAGAACTCCTTTTTTAACATATCTAGGGCAATCTGTTGTGCACTGTGTACACAAGTCCTCCAACAGATTAACTTCAACACAATGTTCAGACTTGCTGTTTCAGTAGTTTGTGTAATGTAATTAGCATTAGCAACACTGTGCGTTGTCTTTGGAAATCCACCACTAATTCAAAACCTCTCTGTTGTGACCAACATATTTTTATTACACATTTGCTCATGCTAGAAACCCAATGTTTCCTGAAGTAAATATTTGCAACTTGAGTACAATATAACTGATATTACCCATCATTCTTACTACCATAATGTTCTGTTTATCCTGGCATTCAGAGATGCATCACTTATTCAGTGCAATCTCATTTTATCCTTAATGTACTTATGTCATAAATATGGACAATTGGGCATTGAGCCCATGATGCCAATGAAGAGGGAGTACATATGGTTTTCCACACCAGTACATCACAGATCTGAGAACAAAATGTGTTTGAGTGGGAGCATACAAGTTAATGAAATCAAGGCATGCTACATTAAGAGTAATTGGACCTACAGTATATAGGCTACAACAAAATCATGCAATGGTACAGTAATACATGCCTAGTGTCAAGTCAAGTATATTTGTACAAAACACATTGTTAGACTCTTTACAAACACCTTGTCTGCTCTCCTATAAACTGTACAATGTATGGTCACACGCACGTTTTACAGTCAACCGTATATTAGCCACATCACTGTGTGCCACTCTGTGTCTGCGATACAGCGCACACACCAGATAACTCCTTCATGGGGTTTGTGTCGGAGGAGCTGAACGACACTGAGAAAAGGAACATTCAACAGAACAAGGTGAACAACATGGCTGTGGTCTATGGAAAGGAGGCCAACATGTGGAAGGTACTTGGACAACACACCCACGCACACAAGCACACACACATACACATTGCTTACTGTAACAGGGACCTAATCTTGCATAGTCCAATTTGCAGTCCAATTTGTACAAACTGCACCTTTAGTCCAGTTTGTACAAGAAGTGGATTACAATAATAGCTATATTTAGAAAAAAAAGGTTTTCACCCAGGGGCATTCATAACAGTTTTTGCCAACTGCTTACACACGCTAAAAGTAAATGCTTAGACCAAAGCTTCCAAACCTCAACTTTTGTTACCAAGCCTAAAACAAAGGTACAAAAAGTACAAACACATTTTCTGCTTTGCAATTCTGCAACACACTTCTTGAAAAACACTAACTTCTTGGCAAACAACGCCATTCGCCTACATCACCTATTGCAACTCATTGCACAACATTCTATAATATCAACATTGTCAGTATGTCTACACTGTCATACTTGCATCACCATCTTACCATGAAGCAGCTGTATAGGGTTCCATTTGAGAGGAACGACATTTGAGCCAAAGGCCTTCGTTATGACTAATTGAATGCAATTACTGTGTCACTGTACTGTGTCACTGTACTATACTGTAATACAGTAATGGCAGTATATTGTGACCTATTGGCACTGCATGTATGTATCACATGCAGTATGTGACTTACAGTAGGCAGGTTCCCCCATTCTGGGAGCGGTGGGGTTGTCTGTGGGGACACCTGCCTTGCCTGAACTTTCGACTGAATGTGTCTGACCTAACACCCCCCCATCCTAGTGTGAAAATGTAGACATTGTTGTCCTTCTTATGTTTTGAGTTACACCATATTCAAGGTAGCCTACAGTGCAAGCATGTTATGTTACATGTTATGAGTCCTGGCCTTTGATGCAAATGAGTCCAAGAGCCGTTGTGAACGTCCCTGTGAACGTCCCTGCCCAGCATACAGTTACAAGATGGACCAGAGTGATAATGGTAGTTTCCACTGGGCTGCTCTGGTCCGTAACTGGCTCAAAAACCACAATACAATAACTTCGCAGTTGTATACTTGCCACCTTACTATACATTTCTCAATCCAATTGAAGAATTATCTTCGTCTTGGCGTTGGAAAGTATATATGCTACACAATTGTTTTCTCAAGACTTTCTATTTTCTGCTCTCCTTGAAATGTGAGTAGATGTTCTGTATTGGAACAATCTTTTCACTGAAGCCTGAATGAGAAAATAGGTATAGGCCTACAAAGTACTAAAGCACATCAGTGTGTTGTGGCTGCCTGAAAGAGTTCTTTAAATGGTGCATGTGTGAAATATTTATCTATTTAACTATTAAGTGTTTTGTCTTATTTGGCTTGTGTTTAGAGTTTTGACATAATGAGCCACATTACGCAAAATATGTGTAAGCAATCGGCAAAAACTGTAAACATACAAATGCATGTTTAATACAAATGAATTAATGTTCAGACAGACAAGAAAAAAAAAAACGTAAGCGCACATTGATGTCCTTCCAGAGGGACATTAGAGAAAGTGAGAATGTTTTCAAACCGACCTTTGTGTACCATTACAGCTCTGTTACTTGGAATCTTAGCTGTAAGACTTTAATTTACAGTCAGGATTCGCCTTCTCTCTCATGTTGCATATTGTATGAGGACTCACCCGTGGCTGTAACCATTATAAAGATGTCACTTTGTTGCCAGTGCTTCTAACTGTCTGTGTCTGTTAATTCTCCCAGTTAGTCTGTGGCGAGGGCTTGCAAACACAACTTACAGTGCACACCATAGAGATATGGGATTTTAAATGCTCAGTTTGTTGAAAGGCTAAAAAGGCAGAAGATGATATGCAATTATTTTTACATTTGAAATAACTGTAATTTTGTCTTTTGTTTTCTTTGTTGATGTGCTGCTCCTCTGATCCGGCTCACAAATCTATTTATGTTCTGAATTTGTTTTTCTTCCCTCTGTGTGGCTGTCTGTCTATCTGTGCTGATTATCCTTCTGTCTGTCTGTCTGATTATCCTTCTGTCTGTCTGTCTGTCTGGCTGGCTGTCTGTCTGGCTGTCTGTGTGACCCTCCATTGTAACCTGGACGGATTAACTTCAGCTTCAGGTAAGACTTTCATTATTGAAGCCCCTGTCCTATAAATGCTTTCATTCAGCCATATGGCTTCTATCCTGCTGTTTCTCCTCTTGTTCCATTCATGTACAGCGCCATCTATTCTCCCGCCTTCTACCGTGTTGCAAAAAAGACGGCAGGAACCGTTTGATGGCGTTAATTATCATCATTAATTAGATTTTGATATGATCACTGACAATAGCAGTTGACCAGTATGTAATGAATGGTACATCTAGGGTATGCAGAAAATACATAGCATGAGGGAAGAATATTTAGTGTGGATGAAAGCTATACAATGTTAACCCTACTAAATATTAGAAAGGCTATCCTGGGAATAACGTGCATGAAAAGAAAGAAAGAAAATACATACAGTAAGGCAGAGGAAATCTGTCACACACAGACACAGCTGCGAGAAAGTGCAGCTTACAGACGGCACTCTCCAGGACAGTTTCTCTTGCTGCTAATTCACGTTGTCTGCTGCACTTAGCGCTTCAGCTAATCTCCTAATTGGCTGGGAAAATCCTCACAGAGGAAGCTATCGATCGTACCAGCCTCCAATTACAGCCGCCGGGGGTCCGCACCGCAGCGCATGGCTACAGTAAGCCGCTTAAACCCAGCCAGACAGTCGATACATTGGAATGAAGGTTACACTCCATTCGCATGGATTGGTTTGGTTGTTAAGTGCTGTTGTGATTTTATCACCGTCACAGTGAGTTATTCTGACATGGAAATCATGTCTGCTTTTTTTCTGCTCACTTGTACTGAGTGACTGCTTTCCTTCCAGTGTCTATATTGAAAATGCTGGTCCGTGTGCTGTAAAATATATGTGCTTAGCCATTTAGGATGGTGCTGTAGTAGTGTCACATTACAATTTTACAACGCCTTGTATTTGTACTCACTGTACAGTATGTCGTTTTGGATAAAAGTGCCGCCTAAATGACCATACTTGTAACTCAGTTGTTTTGGGTTTTATAAGGCTAATATAATTGTATTATAATATATCATATATAATATATTATACTGTATTATATGTGTCTGTGCAGGAAGACACATAAACCCGATAGGCAAGTCAAACACATACAAATAGTGACAAACAGGTAAATAAGTGCAATAGAGAGCAGTATCCATCCATCCATCCATCTTCATCCGCTTATCCAGAGTCGGGTCGCGGGGGCAGCAGCTTCAGCAGGGAACCCCAAACCTCCCTTTCCCGAGCCACATTGGAAAGCTCTGACTGGGGGATCCCGAGGCGTTCCCAGGCCAGT
>JAODUE010004251.1:0-10705 GCA_027564755.1 Amblyopsis hoosieri
TTTTTACTAATTTTGTATTGTTTTTAATGACGTTGTAGTGTGAAGCACTTTGTGTTACATGAATTTGTATGAAAAGTACTATATAAATAAAGATTGATTGATTGATTGATTGATTGTATTAAACACATACTGTGCTGTATTAAAACACACTGTACATGTATTAAACACACACTGTGCATGTATTAAACGCACACACACTGTACATGTACTGTATTAAACACACTCCACACACTGTACATGTACATGTATTAAACACACACTGTACATGTATTAAACACACACTGTACACAAGCCATTACTGCAGTGTTGTGTGCGTGTGTGCATATATATTAGTCCACTTCAGAGGAGGGATTAGATGCAGAGTGCAGAGGCTTCCATAATCTCCTTGATGTGAACGCTAAGCAGTAGAATGCAGTGTCTCATATTTCTAATGCTTCATACCAAGTTATGCAATTACGATTTTAATACATTACACAAGCTGCTAAAATTGCACCAGGGGCAAACTGGAAAGTTGAAGGAAAAGCTCTCGAAAGCGGGGAAAATAATTTGACAGTGGTTATTACAAGCCTTATTGCCTGGACAACATGCATTTCTTTAGTTACTGACGGCACATCATTTTGACTCTTCCGTAATAGGTTTGGTGGGCAGATGACTGGCGAGAATAAATTAGAAATGATTCCTAGAGCACAGAATATAGGTTTTTGTGTGAGTATATGGCACTTTTACAGAAAAAGCCATTACATAATCAGAAAGACGAGACTTTGATTAAGCGTCATGTACGCCCGGTGGCAGAGCTAATGCGTGCTAAGGTATTTCATTCTACATCATTCACATGGGTAGGCTGACTTTCTGCTCAGTGGGGTGCCATCTTACATAAGCAGGGGTGACCAACTGGTCTGAAAAGAAAATCAGAACCCAAAAACTTGTTCTGCCTGGTTAGGATGCCAGTTATCTAAACTATCTGAATGTGTCCACCCCAGACACAGTGCTCTCTATAGTGATTTGTACTCCTAGATTTCCTACTTCAGCTCTGTGATGTATGAATTCCGCATTACAGACTATATTCTCTACTTAGATGTGAGTTCTGGCCGCTTGTCAGAACAGGATTATTGTGAGGAGACACAAATCTCATCTGCAATGTCATTCACTGCATGGTTGGGTTTTGTGTCTTAAGCACAGTGTCATACTGTAGTGACTTTATTCTTCATTTCAAATAAAGTATCTGACAACAGAGTGGACAGTATAAGATAAGGATATTAATACCTTGTGACAATTTCTCATTAAATGATTAACTGTTTTGGATTTTGTTGGCTACAAAATATGTTGCTGGCAATACATGTACACAGAAAATGAGACTCTTAATCCCAGTGTCCACCTAAATAGATCACAGAACTTCTCTAGCCCACAAAGGGGAAAAAAGCTATTAAAACTAAGTGGTCTTGACGTCAATGGAAATTGAAATGTCTATTCACGGGGTCATGAAGGATCAAATATCCTTTTATGCCGCTGAGGTGAAAACGATTTAGACTTTTGACAAGACTAAAGTCCTGCATCGCTTTCTTGAAGCGCTGAGATGTGACTCTGTTCAGGCAGTACTGTCAGAGATAGCTGTAACAGCTCCCAGTAGGTTGTCTGAACTATGAAGTGTGTTCAAGGACACATTGCATTGCTGTCAGAATGTCTTTTTTTTTTTTTTTTTAAACCAGCAGTGTTTAAAGTGTGTATGAAATTATAATCTTCGCTTTAAGCAATTTATCTGTTGTCTTTAAATTCAAATTCCCCCCATGGTGTTCCCTTTAAATGTAACTATATCTAGTCTACCCATTTGTTTGTGTGTGACCGTGCACAAGCGCAAATAGAAAATGCCTTGCTTATCTGAAAAGCACCAAGGTTTATACTATAGCGTAGTAGGCTACAGTGTATCTGTATGTTTGTGTGTGTATTCACATGTTTGCCAGTCTGTTTTGGCGTGTGGGAACCCTCAATTATCATCGACAGTTTTCCGGAGCGTGACTTGAGAGAAATGTATTCTCATCACACAACACTTGCACCTTTGCCTCACCAGTTATCTGTGCAACGTTAAAGTTTCATACATTACTTGGGTGTTATCAAAAGCTCACTTTGCATGCTAGACCTTATTGATCTGTATTATCTTTAGCATGCAGAGCCACAAGGCCAAGCGAGAGCACATTTATCATGGGGGATGCATTTAAATTGTAATTACTCAACGATGTCAGACCCTATTCCGCTGTTCAGAGTCGCTTCTTGCTGTCAACCCTGCATCTATATTTTGACACCGCTCTCCATATTTATGAGAAAACATAGATGTTTACCCTGAGCATCTCCCGTTGTCTGAGGATGATGAAATAGCCCAATGTACTGTAATAAAATGATATATGTTTCACGTATCACACACACACACGCAACCACCAATTCAAAACAAATGGCAACAAACTGGAAAAGCACATGCAGACACACATTCAGAAGCCTGTATACACACACACACACACACACAGTGGCATTTCAAACAACAGAACGCAGTCTAAATGGCTCTTACATTATATAATGCATACATTAAAGCACACAATTGCTACCACTGTGACTACACATTTAAGCATATTTACCCATTCCAAGTGTAGAATTACAAATGAATCTTTACTGTACAGCATTTGCATTCCTGCTTCTCTGGGTCATTTTTCACTATACCCCTTAAGCTGATATGCAGAAGTTGGGGATTGGTAATTAAAATAATCGGAGATAGATAACTCTACTTTAAAGCTAGATGTGGAATAGATGCAACATCCAAAAGAAAAGACAATTTCTTTCTTCTATATGCCCCTCACTGCAGACTTGTCCCAATATCTCTTTCTCTGTCCAGAAAAGGATCAATACATCTGCCTTATCTTGCCCTCTTGATGTGCAAATGTATCCACAGAGGGACTGGATAATGTCCCCGTAGCTGCAGGCCGCCATTCCAGAGGCAACCACATGAGGCAGAGTTGGTAAGGATGGAGGAGGGAGGGACGTTTGATGGGGTAGAGACGGCGAGTGGAAACAGATGGTGGTGCTATGTGTGCAGAAAACAGACAGGCAGCTGGTGACCAAGAATAGGATTATGGATTATCAGAATGAGAGACAGAGACAGAGAGAGAGAGAGAGAAAGAGAGAGAGAGACAGAGAGAGAGACAGAGAGAGACAAAGAGAGAGAGAGAAAGAGAGAGAGACTGAGATACAAAGACAGAGAGACAGACAGAGAGAGAGAGACATAGAGAGAGAGAGACTCCTCAGATTCTTATATCGACTAATGATTAAGTATTAAGATTAAGTATCAAACAATGCTAAAACAGAAACATGCTTGCAAACCACTCCAACTTGCTTTGTGCAATTTAAAAATGTATCTCTCTACATTCTACAGTGCAATAACGTCCTGACCACGCTGTCTGTGCAGAATGGAGTTTCAATCCCTCAATTGTTTACAAAGCGCTTTATTAAATGTGGGTTTATAAAAAAAGAAAAAAGAAAATAAATTAAAACATGTATTATTAAACCACTTTTTTTAAAGAAGCTAGCTAATTACAAAATTGAATGTAAACAATGCACTTCATTCTCTGTCTAAACCTGTGAGGGATTTGCGATGCTTCTCAGCATTATAGGATTATAATGCGGGATTGTTTGCCTTGTGTTTTCAACAAAAGTGAGGCCGCAGCATATTGGATTTATAAAACGTCATAATGCTGACCTGTTAATATGATATTGAACATGATACTTACATATTGTGATTGAATCCATGCTAGTGTGGATCCATAGTGTGTACACATTTGTCTGAATATTGGCTAGTGTAGCCTACATATCACATAATTGCTTGTATGGCTTGAAATAGCATTAGCTAAAGCTTGTGACTACTTGACGTGACCAGGTATACATTCTTACTTTCAGATTTTATTGTATTAGCCTATTCCTTAATGATTTGCATGTTGTCCATACTGAATAGTAAAATTCTATATTATGTAACTATAGCACAGGAATAACAAATCATTAACACATTCCAAAGAAGATTCTGCTGCTCTGTATATTGTAAAATAAATCTGATTTGATGCAACCTCTTGTAAAAGCTGACAAGGTTTAGGAATTGAATTGCCTTGATGGGGTCGTGAGTGCAACTCTACCACAAAAAAAAAAACGGAGCTCATAAATAACACTGAGCGCCAGGGATCGTCGTGACAGACAGGCGCCATGATCTGGGGAATCATATCGAGGCATTTATAATACTAAATCTTGGCGCAATACATTTATATAAATTTATATGCATGCGCTCACACTTAGCGGTTAGTGTATTTATTGCCATGGCAACACACTGTGACTGTCTGACTGCAGTTTCCTGAGGCCTCAATCTCCTTGTCTCTCCTTTTTCTATCCATCTACTTTATTATTTGTATTGCTTGGGTGCTCCATATCTACCAGTACAGCAGTAGTTGGGGAGATAGGCATCCTTTCATAGTAAACAGATGGGTGATAATCTACAGTGTACATTTGGCCTGCCTGTGCGTATATACCCTTGAAAGCATCACCGCCTCTTTTTGAGGGCTGTTTTCTCCTCTTAGCTTTATTTATTAATCATTTAATGTCCTCTCCTCTCTCACTCTCTCTTCTCTGCCACTTCACATCAGAAGCCAGAATCTTCAGAGACCCCCCCCCACCCACAATCCCAAACTCACACACAGCTTGTCTAGGCAGTATCTTTCTCATGCATACGGAACTCTCTCTTTCTCCGTTGTACTTTTGTGTACAGTATGCACTTCTTGGCTCTTTTCAGCTAGTCCTTATCAAGCGCGACTCAAAATGCAGCTATTCCTCCGCTGGACTTATGTCCCCTTTCTCTATGTACTGTATCTTCTCTCTGTTTTCTTAGCAGTTGTTTTTTTCCTTCTCAGAGTTTGCTTTCCTCTAAATGTGATCCCCTTGTATCTATCCTCCTGGTATTCCCCCTCCTTTTTCCTTCCCTTAAGGTCCAATAAACATTTTGGGTGTCTGCCATCAGAGATATCTGACTGGGGCAAGTCTGTCACCGCGTTCGTTTCCATTATAATTTTCCCTGGCATCTGTGATAAGTATATTCACGCCAACAAACACACAGTCATCAGCTTCTGCTAGATGGGCTGCTAGATGGGCTGATAGATGGGCTGCTAGATGGGCTGCTAGATGGGCTGATAGATGGGCTGATAGATGGGCTGCTAGATGGGCTGCTAGATGCTAAAGCTGGTCTGCTTTTATTATCACACACACACACACACACACACACACACACACACACACACGCACACACACACTCATGGAGACTGCGTTTGAATTAAATAAATACAGTACATTGTAATGCATAACTCGTGCACATAATGATTCAGGCGAAACACTTAAAATACATGAAGTTAGAAATGATGCCCTGTATGTATAGATAGGTCGCATAGGGTGCATTTGTGTGTGTGTGTGGTGTGTGTGTGAGAGAGAGAGAGAGAGAGAGAGAGAGAGAGAGAGAGAGAGAGAGAGAGAGATGGAGCAGTTTCATCTTTTGTGCCTTTTGCTTTGCAGAGAACAGGGATTCCGTGGGATGTTCTCTGCATTGCAGTAGTTTTAGCATGTAATTTACCATTTCAGACATCTACAGCCACAGTAGGCTTTTTCCTAATTCAGACACAATAATACAACAGAATATAAACACAAATAATGTATGGAATACTGTACATACATTTGAGCATTGCTCCATGATCATACTAGTGTATTTATAGATATAGATAACAGCTTAACTCTGAGGACGGCCTCGTCGCCCGCGACGAGTAAGTGCTTATCAAACATTATGATAAATAACTTTGCGCCCCTTTATCCTATCAATATGCGGTCAAAAGTGAGAGCGCAGGGAAAATCTCCTTAGACCCCAAAGAGTTAAGGCTTAAGACACCATAAGAGAAGTTGTAGTGACAGACACTATGGCCTATGTTTAAGCTTCCTTGCTAGCATGCCCGCCTTCCATCCTGGTCTCAAGTCCCATTGCCTGATGGACCGGTTACATATGGTAAAGGTACATTAAAGGCACAATAAAAATCCCATCGGAACCCCAGTGGTCTGAAGAGAGACAATCTAGAAGTTCCAGACCATTTGAGAAGTCTGTAACAAGAAAGATGGCGGTTGAATGCACATATCCAGGGAAGAGCTGATCGTCAACAGCCAAAGCATTTAAGACAACTGTGTGGTTGCACTGATGCAAACATATACAGTTCTGCATGCACATTAGACTGCATTAGAAGTAAGCAATAACCTGTGGGGCGGATGAAATGCTTACTGATTTTCGGTCTTCAAACTGCGTTTAAAAAAAATATATATATTTTTAAATTATTATTATTATTTTGATCAGATATGACTAGTGATTTTATAAAAATGTTATGTCCTGGTGACCACTTATGTCTCTTTCCATTCTTTTAGATGATCTTGTTAGCCAAAAATAAAACGTTTTTTTGTTATACTGGGGTGTGGTCTGTGTTTTGTTGAGTTGAACATATAACTGAATGTGTTTCACCTGCCCCTTCAGAGACAGAATATAAGTGAAATATTTGTTGTTACTCTCCCAGGAGTCCTTGAGAAGAAAGTTACAATTGTGGTAGGTGTTACAGTAATGAATAAAGATTCGGGTTAACATTCCACTGAGTGCGACAATGTGTTGCTCTTGTTGAATGAAATGGCAAGTTTACAGTAATGCTTCTCATCAATTAGAGCACACACTTCAAAATACATAAATAAATACATAAATAAATACATTTACATTCATTGTACCACTGAGACAGAATCTATTTCGCTAGAAAGACCTGGCCAAGTGGTCAATTCAGTCACTGTAAAAACACATTACATGGAGTACAGCACATAAAAATAAAGTACCTGTGTGTGTGTGTGTGTGTGCGTGTGTGTGTGTGTGTGTGTGTGTCTGTCTCATTCCACTGTCCTCCCCAGAGTTAAACCATGCACCCACGGAATGGGAGAGGGTGGGTTTCAGGGGGCAGGAACTCAATATCTCCCATGTTGCTGTTCTGTAAGCAGGGCAGCATCTCAGCATTGTTGGGTTGACACATTGATCCTCTTTGTAGTGCCACATACACCTACAGTATGTGTGTGTGTGTGTGTGTGTGTGTGTGTGTGTGTGTGTGTGTGTGTGCGTGTGTGCGTGCGTGTGTGTGCGTGTGCGTGTGTGATGCTGTGCTGGCTCTGGGTATTGCTATGTCTTGAGTGTGTGTGTGCGTGCGTGTGTGCGTGCGCGTGCGTGCGTGCGTGTGCGTGCGAGCGTGTGTGTGTGTGTCAGCCGCCCCACATAGTTCATTTGTGATTGTAGCCATGTGAGGGTGGAGGTTGGTGTCTGCTGGGGCCTGTGGGCCTCACAGAGTTCAGCACTGCGTCTGGATCTGTTAAGTCACCCTGTTGGGGCAGGCTGGGGGAACTACTGCACACAATACACAACCTCCTCATCCAGGGAAATCCAGGGGCAATGCATCCGGTCGCTGCCCCCGTATCAGCACTCCCGGCTGGACTCAGAGCTCTGCAGCATTGCCTGGCTGAGCCAGAGCGACTAGATAAAGCAGAGAAAGAGAGAGGAAAGTTGCCTTAGAGTTGTCTTACAGATACGAAGACTGCTGAAAGTTGCTGCATGCTGATGTAATGACCGACCAATAACAGCAAGGCAGGACATGTGATAAAGAGAGGGCACAGGAAGGAATGTGTTTCCATGGACACACACGGACTGAAGTTGTTTTGACAGATATGCCGGAGGAGAGTATGGTTTACATGCAATGACAAACATTCATTCATAGCAACAAGCCAGCTAGGCGGGGCGAGAATAGACTAGAGGTATATTTCACGACGACGACCAATGGGAGTGAAGGTTGCGTGACAAACGTTTTTGAAACCAGATGAAAGTCTCCTGTTCATTTTCCTAGTGACTATGACGTTTTTAGATAGAATACATCGTCTTTTTATAGTTACAATGTTTGCGCCGCATGTATGCATTTTTTGCTGCAATATATTTTATTTGTTGACTGCAAAAATATGTATATACTTTGACCTTACACTAATTTTTACAAAAATTGGATTGAAAGACTGGCTCTGACAAATGTTTTATGGTTCTATGGTGAAAAAACCTATGATCATTGATGGAAAATATTTTACATTAAAAAGAGAGGGAATGCATTTTAAGCTAGCAGTCTTATCTAGCCTGCTTGATTAGTTCTGTATCCTGGTTACCTCAAGTCCAGACCCGCCCATTTAGCGACAAGCAACAATTTAGCTCTCATCTGTCATCGTGTGAATGCAGGGTTAGGAACACAGATTACTGTATTTTCTTGATGGTGGAACTTGCCCTGATGAAATTCTTAAATGGACTGAATAAACTGTAACCATTTGATCAGTGAAGTCCTTATTACATTACATGAACAATAACTTAACATTTATATATCTCTTTCATTACTGTAATACAACGGCAATAGTTAGTGCTATACTATAACAGTTAAATTCGTATATATTTAGTTAATTAAAACTTTTGTGAGAGGGGCCTCAAGGTTGAAGTCATTATCTGTTTGTTTTTATCTCTTGACCGGTAGCTAGTACCATACAGTACATACCATTTACCAGGTGTAAATTTGAATTTAGTCTCTTCCTCTCTCTCTCTCTCTCTCTCTCTCTCTCTCTCTCTCTCTCTCTCTCTCTCTCGCTATAGTTTTTTACTTTCACTTTGGCCATTTGTTTCGTCCTTCAGTGCTTTTATCTTTGCTCTCTCCGGAACATCGTGCATCTGTCCTCTGCACTTTTAATACAACAACCTCTGATTGTGTTAGTGTGTGTGTGTGTGTGTGTCCTCTAACCATACTCTCCATGTTAAAAGTGGAATGATGCAGTAAGACACCATGCATGCTGTGTCTGTAGGCTGTAGAGTACTGTACACTACATTGTCAGTGTGCTTGTATGTGTGCCAAAGTGTCTGTCTGTGTTTGTGTGTTTGTGTGAGAGTGCATGTGTGTGTGTGTGTGTGTGTGTAGATTATGTTTTCTTGGAATGTCTTGCTGTTGACCTTTATGGTTTATTGTATTTTCACTTTTACAAGACGTGTCCTGACCCACGGTCAGAGTGAATGGGAACCTTATTGAACGTGTTAAAGCTTCACATTCTCACTTCTGCCTTCAGATACAAAAGTTATTTTGCAGAGAGAACATTTTGAATTGGAAGTTCCCTCTGCTATTGCTCTTTCATTTGTTGATAATTGGTTAATTTGTTACATTTTTTATATTCTTCCTCATGTGCGATGTATGTCAGCCCTAGCGCTGTGTTTACAATATCTGTGAAATCGTGGATGCCTGTGCGAGGAGGGATAAATGTGCAACTCACACATCTTAGGGGTTGGAGGGTTGTGCAGATTCAAACCATAACAATGCATCCATAACTAATTGGTTTCCAATACAAGGGACATTCTGTACACAGTTTGAGGATTGTCTCTTTTTAAAAGGGTTTTTCTTTCCTCCCTGAAATGTAAGGAAATAATCAACATCAAGCGATTGCTTTGGTGCATCTTCATGGCTGTGGCTTTGTTTATTGTAATATAATATTCATGGTATGTCTCTGTCTTGTTTCTCTGCGTTTCACAACACAAGTCATTCCACGTTTACGCTTCGCAGTGCTATCAATCCATTCTCACTAATCCTGTGTGTCAGCCATAATCCTATGACCATAGCTCACCCTCCCACCATACACCCACCACCCCTCTACTGTGTCAACGCTTCAGACCCTGGAGCACAAGGAACCATCCACAGCTGACTCATCAATACACAATACAGCTAACGCAATTACAGGGTGGATGAGAACAGGCCAGGCCCATTGTGTGTGACAGGGGGCCTGTGTAAACTGTACTGTACCTGAACTGTGGGATGGAAATAGGGGACCTGCATGCGTGCCTGGGTTTATTGAGGCTGTGTTGCCTCGGCACCTTTTCAGCAGTGTGTGTGTGTGTGTGTGTGTGTGTGTGTGTGTATGTGACTGCAATAATGAAGCCAAGAATGGAGATGTCACTGTGTACCACACACCCCCATAATCCCAATGTTAATGAATCGCCTGACACTGTTGTGATCGAGGTGGCAAACTTTGTCTGCACAGCATACGCACGCACGCACACACGCACGCACGCACGCTCACACTTGCACGGTTCAATCTGTGGCTCATCCAGGTGTGACCGTATCCTAGTTTTGATATTTCATGAGGCCCGATCAATGCCCCTCCCGTCTCACTTCAGAATTGCCTTTTTTATTGTTATAGATCAGGAGGAAAGCCATAGATGAGCACTTGATATTGATGCTCTCTCCAGTGTGGCTCCATCTCTACCCATGAGGCTTTGCACTTTTGGCTCATAACTATCTTCGTACACATGCATCTGCTTGAACATATGCATTCAGTTGTAAAATATAGTGGCTGTATTTTACATTTAAGTTAGGTTAGCATGACAGTAGCCTGTGTAGCTGTTTTACATGTGTCAGGCTACGCAACATGTAATTATAACTTTTTATTATTAGGGGTCAAGCAGTGAAGCTGCTGACACCTATTGTTATTGTTGGTTTTTTTATTATTATTATTCCGCCGGATTTTCAGGTTTCGGCATGTTCCACATGCAGCGTTTGCACGAAACTTGGCA
>JAODUE010004252.1:0-10704 GCA_027564755.1 Amblyopsis hoosieri
ATGCAGATGGTTGGATGATTGAGGCAAGGGGCGGTGCTTTTTTTTCGATTGTATCTTTCAAAATCTGGCTAAGTTACAGTTTTTTCCAAGATGACATACTCATCCTTTAATATCTAGAAATATTAACAAAACAATCAAGCACATGGAGGTACAACAACTAATTGTAGTTGATTTAAATGTCATGATGTGACTGGATACATTCCAGGCACATGACAATAAATACATTGTAAGTTTACTTTATTACTTTGTTATTCACAAATGTGTGCGTCCATTAAAGGATATCACACAGTTTACGCATGCTGCAGAGTAGGATGTCAACCACAAAGTAAAGGATTGTGGTGGTGGATATTTACAGATAGCCAGTGCTTTTGGAAAAACCCCATACGTCATTATATGAATGGGTCCACAAAGTGCAGTTGGCATTGTAGTCCGTTGAGGTACCCCAGGGATATTTAAAGAGGTTAACCCAGGTACTCAAATGGTGACACAGCCATATATGAGGAACACACTGCAACACACCACACAAAGATGCCTGCCCTCATACGCAAGTGTGAGTGTGTGACTTTGACAGCTTACATACAAGAGGATTTATTGAGATACTTTAGTCATGTACAGTCTTTCTACTTATAGCTAGTCTGTATGTCATGATATTAATAACTTTCAAGCCTGTCACATTTCATATTCATAAAATATGATGTCCTCTATGTCATATTTTCCCAGCCTTGGTATTTATAATGTGTAGATACAGTTGCTTTTGTTCTGCTCACTGACTGAATATAATAATATGACAAAGGTCTGGATATGCTGTACTGTATGTTGAATATCTGACTCTACAGTAATCGGTATGACATAGTAAAAGTGTGACGTCTCTCCCCTTGGGCTGGGCCTTTTTGAGAACCTGTGATTCAATGTCAAAGATGCACCATGTCAATCACAAAATGAAGCAATACAAGCATCCAGTGTTTTTGATTATGTATAATACTGGAACTTTGTATCTAAATGTTTTTCCTTCCAAAATAATAAATTAGCAATTTATCAATCAATAACAATAGATTCAACACTTCTGACTACATTAATTACAAATAGCATGTGACATGTATAAGACAGAATTACTTGTGTAGCTGACAGATTTAGTTTTGATCAAATGCACAGTCAAGAGCTTTGGAATAGCGACGTTTCACTGCAGCAATTTTGATAGTGCTCACTGGAGGCTCTGGATTTTCAACAAAGGTCAAGTCATCAAAGATTCAGGATTTCGGATACAGGAGTTTAAATAAAGATATTGATTATCATTTTTTCATGACGTATTTTCAATGACATGGTAGCATTTCTGCAATGTGACTCCATATGGTGAAAGATACCATTTGATCAACAGGCGTGAAGCAACACGACAGATAGGTCCAAGAAAACAAGGAAAGGAAGAGTGTTTGCGTGAGTAATCTCCACTGCAGAAAATTGGGCTGTTGTTTCTAAGTAGTGTCACTCTATTGTCAAGAGCATAGTTGTGGAATTGCTGGGCTGCGTTATGGTGGTGATTATTTAAGGCCACATCATACTAAAGACGAATGCAGTGAAAACGGGCACAGATGTAGAAGCTGCTGCTGCAAGCCAGTGTCAATCACTGTGCTGTTGAC
Organism: Amblyopsis hoosieri; assembly: GCA_027564755.1. NCBI lineage: Eukaryota > Metazoa > Chordata > Actinopteri > Percopsiformes > Amblyopsidae > Amblyopsis > Amblyopsis hoosieri. The sequence continues at coordinate 1,635 of JAODUE010004252.1, forward strand.
ATTTAATTAGAGGAGAAGCTGATAGGACCGTCTGTGAATTCACAACCGAAACAGATGTTACGTGAGGAAAGGGATGATTCAGTGGCAACATGCAGAAAATAATTATTAATTTCATTCGTTTTTCTTCAATATTTATTTATTTATTATTTATTTATTATTTATTTTATTCGCTACTTGTTGCTGATGCATTTGGTAAAGTATACTATAGACTGGGTCCTAGTGTAAACCATGCGGCCTAAACGATACACCATATTAGATCCATGTTCCATGTACAAGCTGATCAGTGTAAGCATATTTTATTGTTGATCTAATTGTACAGTTTTTTATTTTCATATTTATTGTTCATTTAGACAGCATGCCATTTCCTGCTGACCTTGCAAGGCAGCTGGACTTGCGAGAGCTCGATAGAATTTATCTGGCCAGGCTTAAAGTTAAGCACTTCTGGCCAAACAACAGTGTGGGGACCAATCATCATCCAATGAGGAACTGACAGCTATGGACGTGGTTAAGGTGTGATAGACGGTGATAGATGGATGGTTCATCCAATCACCTGACAAACATTCTTTGTGTTTGTCTGCCCATCTCCATAAAATCTCCAAGGACAACTTAGTTGGTTATCTTTACAGTAACAAACCATTTAGTGCATCAGGTTCTTTTGTGCCCATGCCGTTATTTCATGAGGAATACACAGTAGAATGGCTTTATCAGTCAATTATAAATGTCCAACAGTGAAAACAACTAAGCTATTTACTTGTCTGTTTTGTGTCTTTGACCCTGATTGGTGCATGTTTTCAGTAAGCACTAGTCGTTTACGTAAGAGATCTTAATTACATGTCACTGAGGGCGTTTGCTTAGTGCACATTCGAGCGAATACACCGGGAAAGTGAGGTAGAGGCCTCGTCTAAAAACATTTAAAGTCACAGCATGTAATGTCGGGCCATAAGTGGCTAGTATTGAGTGCAAACAGGTCCATGTAAACACTGCATGGGAGCGGGCAGATGTGGGCGTTTAGGCTTTGTCTGTCCTGCTGTGGCTTCGGGAGCAACTTTTGATGAATAGTCAACAGTGGATTTCATGATGATGGGAGGCAGAATGTTCATTCTTCTTAGGCATTATGCTTGCTTATGGCCTGTCCACAGGAGGTATACAGAGCTTACTGTATGGTATTGTGTAACACCATATAATTTTTGTCAACAAACTCTGATTGTCTAGGAACGCTATTTGTTTTCATCAACCCCTCCTTCCCCCCACTAAGCATGAGAGCTTTGTCCTATTTACCTGGGGTATAGTTAGGGTAGGCTAAGCCCTAACCCTATCCTAACCCTTACTGGCCCATGATATTATGGTGTAATAGCATGGGCCAGTTTGCTCTCTGTATTCCACGGCATGACATTCAATTTCAGATGACAGGCACGTTAGGTCTGCATAGATGACTCCAGGTGTTATCTTAAATTACCCTATCGCTTTCACTATCAGGTTAGTTTTTATCAGGCTAGTCTGAGTTCTACAAACAAACCATTGTTGTTAACCAAAATAATATTAAAAGCTATTGAAACATTACATTATTTCCCATATATTTTTAAGGAATGATTAAGTTATTATCTTGATCAGAACCTATAAAGTATGTTATTAAGATGAACAACACGTTTCTTGTGGGCCACTTGCTGTAATCACACTTTACTGTCTGCCATAGGTTAACAGCTTTGAAGTCATTATTTTTTACTGTATATTCAAATAAGCAGATATGTGTGTGTCTGTGTGTGTGTGCGTGTGCGTGTGCGTGTGTGTGTGTGTGTGAATAATGTATAGTGTATACACTAATAGTGTAACATAATCCTATTTTCACATTGATAATCAGGCTGTATCCTGGAGGATCATAACCAAGGTACAGGACAAACAACGATATGTATGAAACTTAAGTATGAATGTTATTATCCCTGTTTTATACCCGTATATGGGTATTAAGTTATCCAGTATACAAATATTCAGTGCCTGATTATCAAAGTTGTGATGTTATTCATTATGTTTCATGTAAAAGCATCCCTACAAATTATATTTTCTAAAACTAAATCTCACTGCAATAAAATAAACATGAAAAACAAAAAACACTTACAGTACCTCATGGCCTGTGTCTTTGTGCACGTACACTGACATGGAATTTTCATAAAAAATGTTTGTTTGCAAACATGACCTGAGTACTTGACATGTATTCCCCTTCAGCGTTTTTATTTTATAATATAAAGTGAACACATTTACAGTAATACTGCTCCACTTCACATTTAAATGTCTTTATCCCCCAGGATACAGACACCATTTAAGGGTAAAATACCTGAAAATGTCTTTATCCCCCAGGATACAGACACCATTTAAGGGTAAAATACTTGAGTGACAAAATAAAATGTGCATTAAGTTATACATTTTTTTAAATCAACCATAATCTTACATTAAATGAAACACTACTGTACAACAATTGGATTTTCACATTGATTACTACTACTGTAATGTCGACATTGATGAGTATTAATTGATTGACATTGATGTAGATAATCAGCGGAGTATAGAGAAATCAATCTCAGTCGGTTTACATTTCCATGCCCAACATTCACATCGATTGAAGAAGGTATAGTTAAGGGTTTTTGCAAAAGTTCATATACAGTAAAAGAACAGACACATTCAGACACATTCAGAAATGGTATGTATGAACAAAATGACCATGAAACATTTGCAGTGCTGCGAGAGAACGCTTGCAATCACTTCAGCACAAAGTTGATACATGAGGAATCTTCAGGCTACTGTAGTTGTAATAGCTTGAAAAGATTGCAGCTATATGTGAAGTCGTTCCCGTGACCACTTTTTCTTCAATAGACAACATGCAGGAGTCACCTGAAATGTACAGATACTCAGGATGAAAATGTGGATCAATCAAGAAATCTGTGGGTTGCTGGCATTGTGTAATTGAGTGTGTTTATGAACACAATGATTTCTGTAATGCCGCAACATTGTAAGGTCAATTTTGAAATAGAAACGTTCATGTTAAAACCTTGGACAAACAAGCGAGGGACAGTAGTTCCACAGATCTGTGTTGGTGTGTGTAGAGACTGTGAATGTGTGTGTGCAACATGCCTGTCTGTTCCTCCCTCTATGCAGCGAGACTATAGTAACTTTGCACCACTCTACCTTCCTTGTGCATCATCTCAGTCTCTCTACTATGAACTTCAAAACAGCCTGCTGATGATGCAAACGGTATGCTTACATGCTGACATAATAACTGTGCTCTAACTGTCCTTCGACGGACGATACGTTACCAAAGAATGGTGGGGAAAGTTACGATGAAGCCTGCTCGTAGAGAATCATACAAAGTAGTTGCATCAGCAACTCGTCACATTGTCCAAAAAAAGAACACACTGAAGATGTGCGCTAGATGAGCGCTAATAAGAATGTATATTACATTTCGTTCTTATTCAATTCACTGTGGTTCACTGAACCACAGCCAAACTGTTATTTCACGAGCAGAACAATTTGTTGGAGATACTGCTGCAAGTCATTTCCTACACAGGCTATAATTCAAACCTTAGAGCCTGTGGCATTTTACCTTATGGAAGGGCCTCTACTATGGACTCCAATTCGATGCACTTCAGCAAAATAAGATACCGAACCTTGTGCTGACTTCCCCTTTTTCTATATATATCTGGATCAAAGAGTAAGTGATTTTCTTCAACCAAAATCAATTTCATGTCATTTTAAAGAGCCACTGTCGCTACAGTATCCAAGCATATAGTATGGTAAACACTGGCCTGACATCTTAGGCAGATAATAATAATAATAATAATAATAATAATAATAATAATAATACATTTTATTTATAGGTGCCTTTCAAAGCACCCAAGGTCACCAAATACTGTAATATTTTTTCTTTAAATGAAAAATATATAGAAGTTTTAGTTAACGTTACATGATTAAAACAGTTATTAAAAAGTCTGTGTCATATTAAGTTACAAATGCAAAAAGCTATTTAAACATTAGTTTAATGCAGTAGTTCCCTGTCTCATGCCTGCAATAATTTAACAATACAATTTGTATTGTAATCATTTATTTTTAAATGTTACTATTAAATCCCTGAATTCTGGGGCAAACGGTATGCACAGATAGATAGACATGTTATCAGAAATGTTCCTACTATAGCCTTGCGAGACCATCCTGATCTCACAAGTTTGACTTTGCCTCAAGAATCAGTCTGGAGAGCTTGTAAATCTTTGTGTTTCAGGTACATAGACCTAGTGTGTGGCCAATAAGCGTTGCGGTGTTAGCTACGGCCGTGGTTTACGTGTGACAAAGGTGTCTTGAAAACAACTTGAAAAAAATCAACAAAAGCAGGCCCTAGAGAAGTTAACGTAGGTGATGCAATATCAGTTTTATTACAATTTATTAGAACAGCAAAGGCATTTTTTCAATTGAAAATATGTTTTCAATCTTCTCTCGACTTTTATACAGCAAGAATGGATTTAACTTTGCTGGTTCACAGATTCGTCCAATCACATGCCAAGTATTTTTTGAAAGTGCCTGCTCTTTTAAAAGAGTTTCAGTGGACGGCTCCCCAGATGGATGTGTCTGACACAGATATCTGGCATGTCAGGTTAGTGCCTGAATTAGTCCTGCCTCGGTGGATAAGTCAGAGGCACACATTTCCCAACCTGTCTCCTGACTTTTTACATATGAACGTGCTTCACCAAGACTATGTAATATCTACGGTAACAGATACTGGCGCTTCAGTACAATTCCTTATATTTGTGGTTCATGTTTTTTAGCTAGTAAAGTATGCCACCCTAAACCACCTGTCAATTATTCACATTGATCCTGTCAACATGATTTAATGTCTGCACACGGGATAAACCAATGCATAGACTCTTGTACTGCATAATAAATCGATTAAGAATGATCTATTCATTGACTGTAAACTAAGCTATAACAATAATGTCACAATTCGGCATAATGTTTGGTGACCGGTTTTAAAGTCTTCAGAAATGCAAATGCATATCATAATGTCAAAACTATCAGTTCAGTGGTTTTCAAAGTAAGGATTCCCCAAGCAGTCAGAGAAACCCATTCACAAGATTCATCTTCAAACAATTCTTAAGCCCCAAACCATCTCACTGCTTTACCCAGACTTTGCAGACACCTATTCAAATACCAGATGGTAACTGATCAATGAACATGCCCAGTTGTTTTGTTAGCTAAATCAAGTGTACAGGCTCTTTGTGGCTGGTAATTCCATTGATTGCTTATTCATATCTCATGGGATACATTCTGCAAGCTCAAGTGCCTGACTCAGTGTATTTTACGCATATAGCATCCTCTCAAACGGCAGTCATTTGGGATTCGTGAGCATATGCTGTACTACAAAACATTATCTAGTTTGAAATAATAGCTCAATATATAGATTTTTTTTCATTACATTTTTCATACACATTTCATTTTTAATTCAACTGTATTGTTTGGAATTACACAATACAGACAGACACAACAACTGTATGTATTTATATTGTTATAGTGTTTAATTATAAGGCATTTTTTTATTTTTAGGCCATAATGTAAATATACTCTATCTCAAATTAAACCCATCATAAAGTAATGTAAAATTATTATTTAATTATTTACTATAACCAAAGGATAATTTTTTTATCCCAAACAAGTGGTTGTAAAGGAGCTACTGTATGAAGTTGAGGTATTCATTTTTTAATGTCACAGAATATTGCCTCCTTACTGCCTTAATGGTGTTGTGGAAACTGTCCTTAAATGCTTACAGTATATTAATAGTTCATGTATGAATGCATTGGAAATACATTTAGTTGTTTTATTTTTGAGCCTATTGGATTTAGCAATTTATGGGTTCTAATTTATTTCAAAGGAATTAAAGTGTTCACTAAATGTAAAATGTTAATTTCCAAGGTTCAAAGTAATTTATGAAAAGCATGCAGGTTAGAAAAAGATATGCACATTGAAGGAATGAAGGGCTTTGCATATCCCCTCCAGAAATTTATATTTATATTCCTTAGAGGCTTATACTTTTCTTAAGTGACAGAAACAGATCACGGGGCTTTTTGAACTACTGTAGTTCCAGGAATACCTTATCTTATCAAAGAAGCACCAACATGATCAATTTAAAGTCATTCATCCCGGTATTTATCCATGCACCCTGCACCTCAGTGCTATACAACGTTACAGGATGAATGGCTTTTCTGAACATGAATTTGCTCAGTTTAAACGCAGGCAAAATCTAATCAGGGCAGATGCTGCTATGCTGATAGAATTGATGTGTACTCTTAGCTAGCTCCAAACATCTAAACATGTGTAATGTAATACCTTTTTCCTTGCAGCTTTGATTCAGCACAAGAAGTTGTTCCATGTTCCCAATATGGAACATGCCTTAGGCCATAGAAGTTCTAATGACCCCGGGACTGACAGGCTTTGCTTTGTGTGGTACTCCAGTTGCTTTTATTAGAGAACCAGAGATCACATTAAGTAACCCATTGTGACAAATGTCAATTGTAACAACATGCAGTTTTGCAAAGTCAGATAGTACAAAGGGGTTTACTGACATAGAACAATGCAGCCAAATAAACCACTTTTCAGAGTAGATAGTTATGTTGTTGCATTTACATTTAATATAAAGCAGGAAGCCATGGAAAGTGTATTTTGAAATGTTAATGATTTCTCAAATTAAAGATCTTTCCCTTGATTTTTCTTTCCAGGAAATGCATATAGAGAATGCATGGATAATGGAACGTGGGCACTGAGGAGTAATTACTCCAGTTGTCAACCCATTTTGGAGGAAAAGGTTAGTGTGACAATGTTGGTTTGATCCTCCTACCTGCTTCATTTGCTGGGTAATCGCTATTACAGCGCATCATCATTATGCCGATGCGCTGATGCTGATGCTGTGCACGATGCGTATCAGTTCATGTGACGATTTGGTCAGATAAAACTCACCTACAAAACTAAACTACGTTTCCTATTAGTGCTTAGTGGGTTTAAATGTTCATGTCTGTAATGTAATTTACAGAGAAATGTATTAAGTTAGCTCAATGCTGCTATAGGCGAAGGCTTTCCTATTGTACGTAATGATTTTGGGCTGATTACCTCTATAGCTGATGTTATTATTACTGTATGTACAGGAATATCAATATGTGCTATTTCATTTTTCTATTTTTAAGGTAATACCTTTAAAGGGTCAAACAGTGACAGAGAGAAAAAGAGAGAGAAGACCTTAAATGTGCATTTAATGTTAACCCCTTACTTTCACACCTTTAAATGTACTTGTTTTTTTATGTAGCCCATTTATGTAGTGATGTGCAAAAAAGTAATCCTACCACTCCAATGCCTTTACAGAGGAAGTATCCTATGCATTATAAGGTTGCACTGATCATCAACTACCTTGGTCACTGTATTTCTGTGGGAGCTTTAGTGGTGGCCTTCATTCTCTTCCTTTGCTTAAGGCAAGTACAGAACTAGTGCTTTTCTAAATATGATATGCATGTGACCTCTTACAAAACATGAGAATATACAGTAATCTCTTTGGGCGGACGTCCTTATCATTAACTTGTTTATGTCAAATGTATTTAGTCCTTTGGTTTAGCACAGCAGGGGTTCTGATTGTAGGAAATTAATATGTTATACTTTACAGTGTGTCACACATTCCTGTTGTACACAAACATATTATTTCCTTGCTATGACTGAATAAGAATGACCCAACGTGGCATCTCTTCCACTCTGTCTCCTGTTTCAGAAGCATACGCTGCCTTCGAAATATCATTCACTGGAACCTGATCACAACCTTCATATTAAGGAATGTCATGTGGTTTTTGCTACAGTTAATTGACCACAATATCCATGAGAGCAACGAGGTAAAATGATTGTGTGTCTTGGCACTTTTTTTAATTGATTTGGAAATCTATATGGAGTTGGGGGTTAGATGAGCAAAATGTGTCAGGGACAAACAGGTTTTTAGAGCTTTGAGAGTGACTCACTATTCTGCTTTATAGCAAATTGCTTCCTTAATTTTCTCTTTTAATTAAAAACATATATAAAATCACACCATTCTACTCTTTGATTGTAACTATAACAAAATGATTAACAGTGACCGGTTTAGTTCAATGTTTTTATTGTTGCCGTTAAAAATCATGTGTTGACTACAGAAATTCAACTTTAAGAGTGGTTCATTTTCTTAAGATTGTGTTTTAGCAAAACAGATTGTCGATACAACCCTGTGTGTTAAAGCGTGTGTATTCACTTAGTTTCCTCTTTCTCTTTTAGCCATGGTGTCGTCTAATTACTACAGTATACAACTATTTTGTGGTGACTAACTTCTTCTGGATGTTTGTTGAAGGATGCTACCTCCACACAGCCATTGTAATGACTTATTCAACGGACAAATTACGGAAGTGGGTTTTTCTTTTCATTGGATGGTGTAAGTACTTTTTATACAGTAATATACCATTTATAATATATTTATAATCACAGTTCAAATCAGTAAACAATCAGTGCTAGACTGTACTGGTAATTATGTGGGGATTGTTTATCAGCTTTGAAATGCATTACTTATTTTTGGACTCATTCACTTCTCCCAGAGGAATCTGGTGGAATATGGTAAAAAACATATAGCTCTTCATAAAGTACTGGTATACACATATTGCTACAGTGCTACAGTCTGTTTTCTGATTGTACAGTGTTTGTATGCCATGCATCTGTGCATGGTAGAAACAAACCTCACTTGAATAAGATGCTCTGATTTTGTTTTGTAAAGACTGGACAAAGTATTACACTAATTGTAGTCTATAATGTACATAAGATACATTGTTAGTGACTGATCATTTCATTAATATTGTATTATTATGTCCTGGGTTCTTTCTTACGTCCAGCCCATATGGTTTTATTGTACATCATATGTAATTCAAATATAACATCACCTCATGCACAGGCATTATATGTATACAAATACCACTACATACAAATGCAGATGTAATACAAAAACATATATATATATATACAGTGCATATATATATATACAGTATAT
>JAODUE010004253.1:0-10704 GCA_027564755.1 Amblyopsis hoosieri
CCCCCCCCCCCCCCCCCGCCCCCCCCCCCCCCCCCCCCCCCCCCCCCCCCCCCGGGGCGCCCCCCCCCAATACCCTAACATGCCACTAGATGACATAGACAGTAAGATGTTTTGAAAGTCCACTAGATAGCCCACATATGTGCATCACCTGCTTGGAACTGGATCCTATTCAGCTGGGCGAAGAGCTGTTCATAGTGTGTCTTTGTGTTGCAGTGTGAAAGAGCTGGCCGTGTGCCTCTCATAATCCGGTTAAGGCACCTGGACAATTGATGAACAGCTGCTATGGCCTTCATAGTGGAGAGGAGAGGATGAGAGATGATATAGGAGAGGAGAGGAGATTAGAAGAAATGAGACAAGAGAAAATGAGGGAATATTTATGTAATGTGTAGATAATATATACATAATGTATAATATTTACAGTATACAGTCGGCTCATCTTGATTTTACAAGACCTTCACGCTGCATGCTAGCTTGTCCCTGGTTTTCTGTTTCAAACTGACGTCTGTCTGTCTGTCTGTCTGTCTGTCTGTCTGTCTGTCTGCCTGTCTGTCAGCCTGTCTTGGCTTTAGTCGTCGGAGGTCTGTTGGCTGTGCCGGCCCATCCCGACGGTTCAATACTGGCACAGATGCTGTTCAAAGTTTAAGGGGCCCACTTGTGCCATTAGCGCACCAGTGATCCTGTGAACAGCAGGGGAAGACGACTCTAATCACCTCTACCACAGCTGCACTATTGGGTTAATGCAACAGGGTCATGGCAAAAACCCCCAGCGGTGTGTTGGTGTTTTTTGTGTCTGCGTGTGTGTGTGTTTGCTTCAACGTGTGTGTGTTGCCAGCACACGTGTATGTTTACACCCTAGCGCCGTAGTCCTCTGGGTGAAACCTAATAACCGATACCTCAACGATCACACGACAGCCTCGTAACGTTGCCTGCCTATGCAGCGGCAAGCGTTAGCGTGAATGCTAACCTACAATGGCACTAATGCAATTAACGACACTGGAACGTCACTGTTAATCAAGAGTTTGTTAGCTGCCCCCCCTTCCTTCATCTCCGTGAAAGCGTTCATTGCTCATGTGACCCAGCAACGCGGATGTGTTGTCTTGGTCGCACGCTTGTGTCAGATGCCAGTTTGGCTGCTTATTGGGTTGAGAGGCGGTTTCATATTCCCCCTTGGCTATAATGCTGATGGTTAAGTTGCTTTATTGAGCAGCTGGCTTAGCAAAATAAGGGGCAAACCTTTTCTAAGCAGCGGCGCTTCTCAAACCGAGGTCTACACGGACAAGAGGTCAAAAAGGAAGTTCTTGAAACTGCATTTTTTTTTTCTGAAGTTCAAATTGTTCGCAATGACTGAGGGTAGATGCAGCTCATTCAGATCAAGCATAAGTAAATGGGAAGGTAAAACTTTATCTCTCTCTATACTGTCTACATTATGACTTAATCACAATAGTCTGAATATAAATACCCCTTTTACAGTACATAGAGCTATAAACAAGATGGCTCAGCACAACACAACACGCAACATTTCCTGATTGCTCAAGGGCAGCTTAACACGACTTTAACAACAAAAACAAATTCTAATTAATGACTTCTGTTCTGCTTACATTACAGAAATGACAGAACAGACAGCTCCTCACAATGGAGCACAGCTTAATTGCTTTGTCCCCTCTTTTGTTTCCCCTCATAAGTCCATTCATAATGTGACAATTAAATGTCTGTGAAAGCATGGACTTTTTTCCCTTTCATTTCAGCGCACAATATGTGCAAGAGAGGGCAGGGTGAGAGTCATTATAATGACTCATTTCCTGCAAAGTAATTATACAATAATGAATAGGTACAACATAATTACAAGAACGAAAAGTAACCGGTATCAGAAACTGTATTGAAATTGCTATCACGCAACATTTCCGCTTGGTCTTTACCTCATCCCTAATCTGTATTTTTGATTAGAAAAATGGTTCACAGCTCTAAAGGCATAGTCAGCTATTACAAGCTAAAGGTAAGCTAATACACTTTTTGTCAAATTCAACAAATATCTCACATTTCGGTAGTTTACCGTTCTCTGAGCGTGTTGAGAAAATAATCTTATTTTTCTGCACAGCAAAACACCGCTCACATCAACAAAGCCGTGGCACGACGCTTTGCTTCACAATGCATTTAGATGTGTGAGGCGATGCCGTGGGGGACCGTGGAACAATAGTGTTTTGATTTGAGCTCAAAGTTAGCAAGAATGACCTGCCTTTAATAAATAATGCATGACTTATGGATATGGAGCGTAGTGTTTAGGAAACTACCCGTTATACAATCGTTTTTCTTTCTTAGGATGTCAATATTTTTAAGATAACCGCTTAGCCATCCATCCATATGTGCTGTTCTGGTTCTTGAGATGTTTTGAACTTGAAACTCAAGATCAGTTTGTTATTGTTAGTTGTTAGTATATTGTTTGTAGTTTCAAACCTAACCCAGGATCTATGCCCATTATGATGAATAGAAACAAGCCAAAATGACTATTGCCTCGACAACCTGTTTATTTTTATTTATTTATTAATTTAATAATTAATTAATTAATCTGTTGTAAAGTGGTTTATCACACGAAGTAGAGTTGATGTCACGCTGAATAAGTCGCCTCTCGCCTGGTCGTGGGAAGGATGACCTCATCACAACAGAACACAGTGCTCATAGAGAAAGGGTTAGGCATTATTGGGGGGATGGGGGGGTTCTATCTAGATGTGGTCTGATGCCCTTGACTGAACAACGCTGGTCCTTGTACCTGTATGACTGGCGATAAGCACAGTGACACATATCTGTGTTGGCTTCTCAGTTTTAGCCGTGACAGCTGTTTGGTAATGCACAGTGTGTGTGCGCGTACGCGCGTGTGTGTGTGTGCGTGCACAAGGGGAAGGTGCTGGGGGTGAGCCACATCTTTGTTGGTGTTTTGGAAGACGACAGAATAGTAACAATAGAAAATTGTACAATACACAGAAAACGTCACATGGCAACGAGCTAACCAATGAGATGAAAGCTACTGGCTTGAAAAAGTGTTGTGAGCCTGCAGGGCTGGGATGAAGTTATACTTTATTTTCCTACATCCCTCAACCACCCCTCCCTCTCTCTCACTACTTCGTCGTCCGACAATCACAGCTGGTCGAGGGAGGCCAGTTGCGCTGGAAGCTAATTAGAAGCCGATCAATACCAGTCTGTGGCTCTTCCGGGGTGTCACCTTGCTCACGGTGCCCTTGCCTGCCAGCATCTGTGTGTGTGCGTGTGTGTGTGTGCATGTGTGTGCGTGTGTGTGCGTGTGTGTGCATGTGTGTGTGCATGGTTTGTGTGACGGGGAGCTGGCTGACTGTGATGACGCCATGACGCCCGCATGGTCCCGCATCCAGCCCCCCCCCCCGTTTCCCCCCTCCCCTCCCGAGATGGAAAAGCTCTATCTGATCGAGTCTGACTGAGATTGATTCTGGCGCTAAATCCAGTTGTCCGACACGAGCACCCACAAATAGCCCCTCTTGTAACGTCACGTTAAACGTGGAAATTGCAACGCCACTCTTTTTGCTTTGTCTTTTAAAAAATGTGGATATGTGTTGTTGTTTAGCTCTAGATTGATAATATTACAATTATAATTACAATAGATGCAACATCTTTGCTTCACGGCTTCAATAAGGCTTTGATAAAGCTGGTGTATTCTCCATAAATATAATGTAAAGCGTAATCTAATACTACAGTTTTTGTCTGTATTGCCCAATGTCAAATGTAACATAACCCGTATTTATGGACCCTGTTAGACAAGATTCTGTTGCTGTGGCTTTACGGCATGTGTGTGTGTGTGTGTGTGTGTGTGTGTGTGTGTGTGTGTGTGTGTGTGTGTGTGTGTTAGTTTTACTGAATGCTCAATAAAGCATTCACACACAAACACAAGCATACACCATTTTATAGGTATGCAAAAAACATGAATTCCTTGCTGTTCAGTGACACATTGGGGTTTCTGTGTGTGTGTGTGTGGTGTGTGTGGTGTGGGTGCGTGTGTGTGTGTGTGTGTTGGGGTGTGTGTAGGTGTGTGTGTGTGTGTGTGTGTGTGTGGCACTACAACACAAATCTCTCTAACAAACAAACAGAGACACACACCAGGCAGGTCCAGCAGACAAACTGAACACAGGCAGTGTGCTCAACATGCCGATATTGAATCTTCCAGAGATAAGACCGCCCCCTTTTCCCCTAAGCCACCCCCTCCCCCCTTCCCTCCCCGCCCACACCCCCAACCCCGGCCAGCCAATGAGGATGCCCCTCTGTCGAGGACCCAGTAGTAGAAGTGGCCATGTGTGCTCAGCCTTGCACAGACGGAGGTGTGTCTCTCTTAGTCTGAGGTGTGTGTGTATGTGTGTGTGTGTGTGTGTGTGTGTGTGCAAGCGAGAGAGTAGTCTCACAGAAAGAGAGAGAGAGAGAGAGAGAGAGAGAGAGAGAGAGAGAGAGATGAAGATCTGGAGTGAAAGACAACGACAAGAGACTGAAAGAGGGAAAAGTGCTTTTTTTTTCATCTCACTACTGACAATCTCCACACACACACACACACACCCACACACACATACAGGAGGGAACTACAGTCAGTGAACTGCTACACGTGTGTGTGTGTGTGTGTGTGTGTGTGTGTGCGTGTGTGTGGACAATACATGGATGAGAGAGGCTGCTGAGGAGCCGAGGAAGAGGAGAGAGTGTGTGTTCTGCCCTGGGGGGAGCTCTCACACACACACGCGTGCACACACCCACACACACACACACACACACACACACACACACTCACTCACTGCTGGCTGGGACACGCGCGGCGCGGTTACCTTGACGACGACGATGGGTTGCAATTTGTGCACCTTGCAGAAACGAGAGGAACATTACAGACTGCTGTATGAAATTGCACAGGTAAGGGAGATTTAATAAACCGCAGATTTGCTTAATGCTTATGACTACAGTGATGGAAATTATGATGGTGTTAATGGACAGGAATGTTTCCCGAGGTGAGGGTGAGACAGAAGGTGACCCAGTTCTGGAAAAGAATGCAATACGATGGTTGTGTGATGGTTTAGGCAAAATGTAATGTTTGTTCCACCTTGGTAGACGTGAATAAGAATGCAAACTTGGTTGCGATGAAGTGTGTTGTTACACTGAATGACATACAGTAATAGGACATCCACAGGCAATACAGGAGAAGGGAGAAATACAGCAGTGCATTGTTTAACGCGGTTTAAGACCCTTGGAGTCCCATGCCAAGGGTCTCCAGGGTCTTTATGAAAAGCCCAAACTTTTCATGAAGTTTCTTTCTGTGGTATGTTTTGATGGTTTCCATACTGTACCAAGCACATTTACTTTGTGGCTACATGTTAGTTTACAACATGCTGACAAATATGATGGCGTAAATGTGATATTTCCCCACACTGAAGAAAGTCACGGAAAAAACTAAAGCATGTCCAGAAGTTGGAAAGCTGGAGGAAGGAAATAAATTAATAAAATAGGATTTCCTCCGAGCAGCTACAGGAAAACGTGCGATATTCTCTCTCCATTAGAGAGAGTGAAGCTAGTTATCTCTCCAGTGGCAGAAGTTCAGCTTGTCTACCTCTGAGGGAATTCATCACTGAGACTTCTCGCCTCTGACTGCATGCACACAAAGTACCAGATATTCTTTCCTCCTGTTGAGGTTAATGTTTTATTCTGTTCCACTGTTTCTGTTGCTGAGTAGTTTTAGTGGTTTCATATTGTCTCCGAGAAACAATTCTAGAAGACCATTATCAATACCATCAAACACAGTGAATATTGTGTCTTAACTTGTGTTTTGGCACTGGACTTCTGTCTGTGAATGTGAAACATTTTGTCACAGTGACAACTATTCAAAATGTCTGTCAATAACATGTTTTCTCATGCATACATTCCGTGGTGAACACATGCCTTGTCTGGGCTTCTCTGCATAGATAAACAGAAGCAGAGTGGCAGTAGTTCATTTATCTTTTAGCAGCTGATATGGTTTCAGGCTGCAGGAAAGACGACCAGTCTAATGTGTTGAATGCACATTCTTCTTGTCATTTAATAGCCGCTGTAGTGCCTAGCGTCTGTCTGAAACAGTTTCAGAAGGACGATAATATTACATGAAGCTGGAGAAATATTTCCCCCTTGATATTATAAGTCATAATATGAATTATCTATCATATAATCATGCTCCAACAAATGTTGTGATGTTGAGATAATTAATAATTTGCTGCTCACTGTGTTTTTGCCATCAGCTAGTTATGCAGGGAGACTAAGCCCTCCTGCGCTTAATAAGCTGGTGGTCTGCGGTTCGACGAGATAATCAAGGTGTGATTATGCTAATCGGCCACGGGACGCAAAATCTGCCGTCGTCGTAGAAAACGAGCTCATTTGGCTTATTAACAGCCGCTATAGGATGCCGTTAAACGAGTCATTTGCTGGGCCAATAGGGGTCATGGTGGGTACAAGCGCACCCCCAGAATCAACAGAACAAACAACACCCTTTGGACATGTGTGCACAAGTGCCTTAAACATGGGCTTTAGCTCAGATGTGCATTCAGACTGAACCGATACTGCTGGTATATGCATGTCCAACAGCTTACACTACATAACATGAAGCAAGTATTAATAACAATATAATATCACATAATAATAATACCACTACGAGGTATTTCACAGGATGCCTTTAACATAGCTCTTGTATAATATAACAATGTGTGTAGATGCCTTCATGCTAAGCTGTCGCTGGGCTGTGGCAACAAAGAAATGCGTCGTACACACTGTGGGTGTCCCAGGCAGGCTTCCAAGAAGTCTTGCGTGTGTGTGTGTGTGTGTGTGTGTGTGTGTGTGTGTGTGTGCGTGTGCTCAGGATTGTGGCACAAATATAACCCAGTAAGCGTGTGCGCGTGTGTCTAGGCGTGTGTGTGTGTGTGTGTGTGTGTGTGTGTGTGTGTGTGTGTGCGCACGTGTGCTCAGGATTGTGGCACAAATATAACGACACGTACGTGTGCGTGTGTGTGTTATCTCAGCACACCCAGTAAAGCGTGTGCGCGTGTGTCTAAGCGTGTGCGTGTGTGTCATATCAGTACGCCCAGTAAGTGTGCGCGTGCGTGTGCGTGTGCGTTATCTCTACACAGCCAGTCAGACCGTCATAGCGCGTGTGTCACTCATAACTGGGGAGCTTATGGTCGATCACAGTGGCAGTTAAAGCGTACACCTGGAGATGCCCATGTGTTCCTGACCCACACAGCTGGACGCCTGCCATGATGCTGCCTCAGCAGGGGAGGGAGGAGGGAAGGAAGGAAGGAAGGAAGGAAGGAAGGAAGGAAGGAAGGAAGGAAGGGAGGGAGGGAGGGATGGATGTAGAAACGGAGGAGTGTGTTAGGAAGGGAATGAAAGAAAGCCAGGCGTTAAGTGTGTCAGTAGGAATCTGTGCCGAAACACAAGCTCCCCCTGGGTGGGGTGTGTTTGTGTGTGAGTGAGTGAAGGGGGATGGCGGGGAAGGGGGGGGGGGGGTTGGTGAGTCTCTCTCTCATGCTTTCATTTTCACAGCCTAAAGTATTTTCTCCACACACCCAATTGCAATCCTCTCTGGCAATATGGCTTTCCCTCTTCTGTTTTCCTATGGCTCAGACACACGGACAATCACGAGCGCGCCGCTTCCGCAGGGAATATGCACCCTCATGCACTCTCCATAAACGCAGCCGAATGGATCTTCATCTTTATGGCTTCGTTCCCAGTATAAAAGGATAGGCGATAAACTCGCACACGTGTTGCTGTTCTGTTTTCTGTCCTCGACGAGTCCATCTGCTCTCCTTTCAAAGTGCGGCTGTATCTCCTTCAGAGCCGGAAGGCTGCAAAATTATACCCATAATCCTCAGCGTCACCAGTGTGTGAGTTTCCAGTGCGGCCAAATGAACAATAAAAGCCCTCAGGAGTGCGTATCAGCCACATGTCCCCAATGCAAACGCAGAGCATCACTTTGCAGGAATAACATCGTTTTACCTCCTTAAATAATATTATGGATAGGATAGCATATGTTTGCTGCAGGCAGTTGTGGTGTTTGTCCTGTGTTGTTACGTCTGAAATAATGATAATAATAATCGATCAATAATAATACTATAATAAAACAATAATAAATAAAAAAATGGCATACAAAAGTAATCTACAAACTAAAATGTTTTTAGTGTTATGTATATTGTACACATGGTACTCTTTCGGCGATACACGCACGCACACACACACACACACACACACAAAACCAAGATGTTTTTTTAAATGGGGCATATTAATTAATAAACGCTGTTATTTTGAAACTAGCGGCGTTCTTGGGCAGCTTGGGCCAGCATTCCGCCTGGAGGCTGCTCTCCGCAACTCCTATCTCTATGCACACAGCTGGGATATTGTAACAGACCTGCTGTACACCTGAACCCCCCCCCCCCACACACACACACACACACACACACACACACACACACACCTCACCACCCCCACATTCAACCGCCGCTAAGAGATTAATGAACGCTGTTTGTCTACTTTCGCCTTTATTTTATTTCACTGTGAGTGTTTGTGTGTGTGCGTGTGTGCGTGTGCGTGTGCGTGTGCGTGTGCGTGCGTGTGTGTGTGTGTGTGTGTGTGTGTGTGAACGTGCGCACACATGGATACTACTGTACTGTACAGTGTGTGTGTGTGTGTGTGTCTGTCTGGCTCGATTGTTTCCATATTAATCGCATGTAATCGACTGTGTGTGTGTGTTTGGTGTTATTGTGCCAGTTTCTAGCAGTCGTCATCATCATCACTGTCCAGCAGTCACTGCCTTAGGAGGACTTGTGTTGTTGTTCCTTAGAACACTACTCAGCATCACCGCCTCGTTATACTTCACCCTGACGGCATCTTGTCGTAACGCCTGTGCTTACCGCGAGTGGCGTAACCAATTTGCTCATATGATCATAATAATATAATAAAACAATAATAAAAATGTTTTAGCACCATGCCAAAGGGTTAAAGTAGTTTAGGCTATTCTGCCGAGCAACTATCACAAGAAAACTTAATTTCATGTAATGTAGCGTTAAAAAAAGACACTGTCAAAGAGTCACAGAACAAACAGTCTGCTGCTTACTGACGTCACTGTAACAAGTGTAAAATGATTTCATTGTTTTGTTTATAAATCAATAAAATATATATTATGTTGGACCTTCACTTTTCCTTGATGGCCCTGAGGATTCCCCTGTGGCGAAATGCGAAGAGATATTTGGTGAATTTGACAAAAAAAAAAAATGTCTTGAAATAGCTGACTAATACCTTTAAAGAGCAGGTAGGGGTTCGGCCTACAGACGAGGCAGGGATGAAAACTATGACCTGGTGGCTACAGTAGGAGCCCGCTAACCTGACTAGCCTATTCATTAAATGTGCCCTTGCATCTTTCTACATGTGAACGGGCAAGAGAGTGGCGCGCTACATTCACCTAGCTCTCTGTGGCAGACAGCTGCTGTGCCACATGCCCAGCTTGTGAGACAGCATGGGCAAGGCGGTGTGATGGTAGACAGACAGGCACCTAACCAGTTCACCCCCCCCCTCCTGCAGTGTCCGGTGAGATGGTCACTCACACAGACTCGCCCCCATATGGCCGCCTCAGACACAAACTGTGACACCACCCTTTTTGGGGATGTGCATGTGTGGGGATAAAACACTCACACACACACACACACATATATATATATATATATATATACTGTATATATACAGTATATATATATATATTATGTCTTCCAAAACACCTAATATGCCCGGTGTTTCTGTTTTCTCGTCCCTACCTTTGAACTTGAAGGCGGTTTACGCACAACATTTCAGATTTGTGTTGTGTCTGACATCTCTCTCTGAGGGGCTGAGCTTCATACGCCAAGAAGTGATTGACCTTTCCTCGCTCTCCCTCTATTCCCTCGTGTTGGCATGGCGACGTCCTGTCTGTCCATCTCTCTGTGTGCTGCTTGGGCAGGTGATGACCTTTATCCCTCTGAGTATAATTCCACCTGACAGGCCTGCCCGGTTAGTGACTCGCAATAACTTTCCGTATGTCTCTATCTCTTCCTCATTCAAAACACTCCAGGTTCAACTGTCAATGTGGGGATGAATGGGTGGTTGTCATCAGGCCTCTGCAGAGAGCGATAACGACCCATTAATTTGAATCAGGTGTGTTGGAGTGGGGAGACAGAGGGCAGTAGTTCTCCAGGACCAGGGTTGAGGACCTAGCCTCGCGAGATCAGCTTCAGTTTCAATTTCACCGTGAGAATCAGTCTGGAAAGCCTCGGAATCATTTTGAATGTGTCCGAGTAGCAACTGAGCTTTCCAATAAGCGTCGTTTTTATAGCTATACGGGTGTAGTTTTCCAATCAGTGTTGTGTTTATAAGTTTACGGGTGTGGTTTAGGTGTGCCGACCATGGTGCTGACATCAAAAACGACCAGATGGTTCATCCAATCAACTGCCAAGTATTTTTTTGAAAGTACAGTCATTCACAAACAGTTTCAATGGACGGCTCCCCAGATGGACTTGTGACAACAATTCATCTGGCACGTCAGGTTATTGAGGACCATTGCTAACAGAATATCATGTTGTGCATATACACAATTATCGACTCTAAACTGACCTTTGAATCTAATTGTCAAGCCGTGTGTAAAAAGGGTCACCAGCGCTTGTTTTG
>JAODUE010004254.1:0-10703 GCA_027564755.1 Amblyopsis hoosieri
TTTAGAAATGTTTGGGGAGGGTTGGCTGTGTTGCGAGCATGCTGCCACAGTTGTATCGAGCTTTAAAGTAATAAAGTGTTTCTATTTTTTTGGTACATCTTGCCATGGCCTTTATTTGTTTAACTGCATTCTCCAGCCGCTAAATTATCATTTTAACAACATGTTTCATGACAACTCATTATATTTAAGAGTTGACTACACCCCAAAAGGAAATGGTCAGGTCTTTGAAGAGTTTTGGAGAATGACTACATCTACAGATATGGATGTCAGTCCCTCAATCGCTAACTCTTGTGGTTAGACTTTGGATTTAACCCTATATGCCTTGGTTGTAAAATTACAACAATCTTTTTACAGTATTTTAAACAACAAACAAACCCACTACATGACTTTGAAAAATGCATTCAGGAGTTGAGTGAGGAAAGAATATAGGGGCTGAGAGGGGGACCTCCATTAACATTACCGTTAACATTTCAAATTGATATCTATCAGCCGACAGGGTGGATAATTGATAATCAGTCCTGGGGTGATATGATGTGTAGATCTGTTTTCAGACCATAAAATTCAATTTTTATAAAAACAGGGATTTTGTACATTTTAACACCAGCATTGATGTGTCTCATCACAGATCAATCCTATTACTTAGTTTAAAGGTGGACTCACACACACTCACACACACACACGAAACATATTGCCAAAGCTAGAATATTGTTGTGTGGTGCGATCTGGATCTGCACCACTTTGTTTGTGTTCCTATTTACAGAGCCAGGGCTGCGTACAAACACCAGATTATTTTTATTTGCATGCACACACAACGTTCAGCAGCCTCTCATGCATGTTAGTGTATGTATGTACTGTAGGTTATCATGTCATGTGTTATGTAGCCTACCTTGAGAGCCAGGACTCTTGCAGACCATCTTCCTTGTTCTTTAGCTTATAGCCCTTTTTGATGCAGGCTCCCATGCTAGGATTTCAAGTTATATATTACTTTATTGTTATATTTTGTCTCTTCCTACCTACATTCTACATTCATTTAAATGTACATCGCATAAACAGTAGAACCTGCAGTAGAACTAATATATGTCATGTTAGCTAGCAAGCTACAGTACAGTAGCCTACCATAAGTTAGTATTATTTTTGGTTGACACAAAATAACACCTTGGCTAAACTAAGGTTTATGAGTAATTTAGTTTTCAGCTTCAAAACTGATCTCAAGTTACCTCAATTCTTCAGAGGTAACCAGTCTTTAAAATATATATTTGATAAAACATGAAGGAGGTCGAGTTAGGAGGCGGGGCAAGCTAAGTGATATTTGATTAGTTAATGGAATACTGCGGGCTAAATCCGGCCCACCAACTGCCCCCATGTGGCCCATGAGGGTATTGGTCCCTTCACCATTAATACCGTACATTAGTTCAATTAACCACTATATGAATCAAGTCAATATATTACTGTAAATTAGTTATTATTAACTGTTCTACAGCCAATGCATCATGACATAGTCTGTTTGTAAATGTAATGTTGTAGTCCAGACCTAATAATCAACACGATGAAATTAGTCTGAGTGACAAGTCCGTGTGTGTGTGCACGTAGCTCATCGTAGCTTTTGTTAGTGAGGATAATTGTTGGGTATGGTACTAGTCACATTTGACCCCATACCGGTAGGAATACCTGGAATTTGGTGCCAATAGTCTACGCAACTTTATTTGTTTTTGTCTTTACTGTGTCTAACCAATGTAATTTCAGTTGTAGAACACCGCATTGCAAACTGGACGCATATGGGCGCATATGCATATGGGCCTATTTTGTATATGCCAGAGAGACTTGGAATTAGCGGCATCCTATTATTTTATAGAAAACCTTCGCCATTGACTTGACACATTTAACATTAACCAAGCTGCAGGGTGGGTGTTCTTGTCTCGCTCTCGTAGACGCTCACGTAGCCTAAATAATTCCCGAAAATATGTGGCCAACCTACAGTTTTCTTATTAAAATCTGGCCTAATTTGTAATTGAATAGCTCTGGCATACTGTATTCACTAAGGCAGAGGTCTCCAACATTTTTCAGACTTGGCTGATAAAAACAGGCACAGGGACCCCCTATCATATGGTACGACATATTTAGTTGCTGAGCCAATAGTAATTTGTAGGGTGGCCTATAGTGTATAAAAGTTGCCACTTACTAATCAGTTAAAATAATTATACAGATTTACATATTTATAGCACAGGTTGTATTTATGTTAATGTGTATTTTTGACTTTAAGATTTTTTGAAGAGAATAAGTTTGGGATAAAAAATTTGGAGGACCCCCTGCAATATCTCTGATGACCCCCTAGGGGTCTCGGACCCCCTGTTGAAGACCTCTGCAATAAGGGTTTATTTTAGTTTATTTGTCAGAATACAATTATGAAGGCTGTATTTCCAAGTAAACGCTTTCTCAATGACATGGGCACGAGCTCATGGGCATCATGCCCTTGAGCTCGATTAGGCTGTGTGAAGAAATGTATTGAGTAACAAAATGCTGATATTCAGTAGCAAGTCACTTAAAACCCTTATACATACCTTATTACTAGAAATAAGGTTCCTTGTCAGGATTGAATAACTTTATCAGAAGAACATTTCAATTTCAACAAAGCAGTCAAGAGGAATAAATTAACATTGAGTAAGAAAAAATTTAAAATTAGCATGTTTATTTAAAAAGTTTCTCATTTTGCAATGAACGGTTTTGTAAAAGATTGGCTTAGCCTACTAAAACACTGTTCTGCTCCACTGGTAATAATTGTGAACACAAAATACATGCACATACTGTACACATTGTCACCAAAATAGATCTGATTACAAAATATAGTGCTCAATATACACCTCTGAGCTGTTTATCTGTAGAAGCTGACCACTAGTTCTGAAAATGTATTTTAAATAATATTTCTGAGGTCTATTAAAATAGCACAGATACTAATTGTGCATAAACCCTAAAAAAATTGGTTGTTTTACTGCTGATACCATCAATTCAGCAAATAACGTTAAAAAGTGTGATTGCGGTTGACTGAGTGTTCAGTTGGCATTTGTTTCTCTGGATTTCACTGTTCTCTCCCACTAAATGTTGACACAGCGGCGCTGTCAAGATGTGTGCGGCTCCTACTGAAGAGCAATCAATCAACCGACACAAATGTCAGTTGAGTTGGGGCGGGAACGGGGAGATCTATCATCCCGTATGAAAAAAAAAAGATCCACCCACCAATACGCTTAACACATTAAGCTAGTTTTCATTTAGAGGCACGGTAAGCCTTTCTATCAAACCGGCTTAATGCTTATCCACTGGGTTTGAAAAGCATTCATGCATTTGTGTCTGCAACAGACCACTTGAACATTTGAAGGGTATAAAACGGAGAGTGTCTGAGGGTAAAAGCAAGGGGAAAGGGTAGGGGTACACTAAGGTCACAGAACGTTATTAATGTGTATTAGAGAAAATGGTAAGCAGCAAGAGAAAGGTGTCAAAGAACTAGTTCTGTCCCTCTGTATTTCTCTTCCCCATTCAAGCCTTACGTAATCGAGTAGATGGCAAAGGAAAATAAGTTAGAGTGAATTGGTTTTTCAACTGATGAATGGCTGATGTCAGTGCAGCCAAATAAACAGATCACAGAGGTCCTTCTACAACAATGCCTCTACACTGGCACAATAGTGCCCTTTGGTGGAGACTCCACATAATTGCAACGCAATCATAAATGCACCACAGCGTCGAAAACAGCACAATGTAATTTTCTGATTCGTCATCCCTGCGCACCACTACTACTAAAGCCCAAATAATTTATTGCTGAAGATCCATCTGAATAATTTTTCTTTTTTTTCACAGTATGTAGTATACAGCTTAAACAAAACAGATTCAACATTGTGAAAGTTCTCAAAAATAAACATGGTGATTTCCATCACTTGCTCACATTAATCAGGGTTGAAGTAATGTTAATTATACAAAATCAGCCTTTCGTAGTTTAGTGGAAACAGAACCTGGCCTTTCCACCCCAAATTATCTGACAACATGGCATCGAACAAAAGAAGCAGGAAATAACATTGACACTGTGTTCCATGGAGCAATTGATTGTCTATGCATTGCCTGTCCATTTAAAAACATTCAGAGTAAAGGACACTGGTCAGACTTGCCATTAGCGCCAAGACCAGGCTAAAGACCAGGCTAAAGACCAGGCTAAATGACAGAAGATTAGAATACTTCCTCTGACATCAATAATTCACCCGAAAAATATGACAGAGCCTCTAAATTATGCAAGATTTTCCAGGACAGTGTATTAAGTGCAATGAACTATGGCCATCTAAAGCCCAATAAATTATATAAACATCCAAACACAAAAGTGTAATGAGCATAAATAAGAATTATTTGTGATGAAAGCCATATGTGTGCACTCAACTCTGTGTCTACCAACTCTAGGTTATTACTTTACTGACTCCTTGTATAGCAAAACAATCTTGTTTTTCTTTTTTATTATAGTGGTGTATTTGAGTTTCCCTGAGTTGGGAAATTAAAGAAAATATTTTAATTTAAAAAAAAAAAGTAAGAGTTAATTACCATTTAAAAAGGCAAAATAAAGTGTTTATATATATGAGAATATGTTACACCCTAATATCAACAGATCACTTAGGACAAAACACCTCGTCATGTACTGTAGGTGATGTTGCTATAGCAATTATAAGCTTCTAGAAGCAATGTGTTGGGAATGAAAACATTGCCTGAGATCTGGAGATTAAAACCAGAGTGTAAGATGTGATGATCGGGGTGGCATGAACAATGTGTAAGGGCAAGAACGCCCAAAAACAGATAGAATAAAACTCTCACACCAACCAATCCCTGTTCACTGACCCTCACCAAAAAAAACGGAACATGGCCAGCGCTGAAACATGCAGATGGAAATAAATAAATAAAACAAGTCACCATCGAAATACTTTTAAACATTACATCCCTCCGTAAAAGTGGAAAAGACTTGCCGTCTCAAGCCGGGGTATTGTGACTACCCCCAGCTGCCTATGGAGTAGCTTAGCGTGGTCCAGCCTCAAGACCGATAGCAGCGTCTGTCTAGATGAGACCCAGCGTCTCCCCCCCCCCCGTGGGAATTAAACAGCCATGGAGCCACAGGGCTTCTGTGCTTCTGGTGGGGAGAATGGCACGGTGGCGGTGATCAGGAGACGCAGAGGGAGCTGGCCGACGTGGCCAGGGTGCAGACGGGGGTAGGCGTGTCGTAGTAGCTGGGGTCTGTGAGGGGGAACAGCAGCAGGACGAAGAGGAGCACCCCCAGCAGGTAGCAGGAGAGCACCGTGGTGCGGTGAGGGTGCTCCGTAGCGGTGCTGATGGCAGGGAAGCCCATGTAGTTACAGAAGGAGTGGCACAACACAGGCCCCACCAGGTGACCTGAGGGCAGGGAGACAGGAGCACTCTGACCGGCTGTACATGGGAGCCCCTCTGCCCTCCTTCACACAGGCCCTCAGAACTAATAATCGCAAGCTTTAAGGAATTAACTGCGATTAATAAAACGCATTTTTTAACCTGTTCAAAATGTAACCATAATGTTCTTTTAAAAGTTAGAAAGAAAGAAAGAAAGAAAGAAAGAAACGCCAGCTTTATGCAAATCTTTTAATTGTATTAAAAAATAAAATAAATACATTTGCATAAAGCTGCAATATCTTGTTAAAAAAATAGAAAATTTTACAAATTTGAACAGGTAAAAATATGCAATTTATGAATAGCTATTAATTACATAAAGCGTGCAATTATTTGCAATTAAACTCTAACAGCCCTTCTCAAAACCAATCTTTTCAAGCTCGCCATACACCAGATAACCTCCTCCCCTTCCTCCTAACCATCCGTTTTATCCCTTATCATATTACTTTTATTTTATATATTTAACTATTACAATGATTTTACCCTGTAAAGCGATTTTGGGTATTTTTAAAAGGAAATTTAATTAAAAAATAAATGTGTTTATTTGATTATTATTATTATTATTATTATTATTTTAGTGGCACAGGACTCTGGAAGTAAGAACACCTGTGTTAGTTACACACCTAGCCAGGTGCTTTCACTGGTGGTGTGCCATTTATGGCCACAAGGGGCTTCTGATGAACAAAAACCGGTCCCTGGCACCAACTAAAAATAAAGCCTGTGTGTATTTTTGACAGGAACACAATGCTATTTCTGCTTAAAGCAGTTCCTTTTCAACTGAACTGGAAGGGACATTCAAAATCAACAGTTACCAGCGATGCAGACACTGTACATGTTGCATGTAACACAAGGAAAACCAAACAGGCAATACTGCTTGAGGCTAATTAGCCAGTGCTGTGCAATCTGCTCACTCAAGCGGAGAAATGTTCTGCACAAGTAGCAGACCATTACACTCAAATCACCCTGCCCACGCAGTCGTTCAAGTGTTGCGATCCTCCACGCCTCCTCCATTTAAACTTTCCTAACATTGCGGGGCTGTGTGTCGTCAGTGCAGATTGAGCCATGTATCCATTACCTGTTCTAATAAAGATAAAGGCAGTGTAGGCTCCAAAGACTGCTGTGTAGGAGAACTGGAACACTGTGGCGCACACGCACGCGCGCGCACACACACACACACACACACACACACACACACACACACACACACACACACACACACACACACACACACACACACCAGTCAATATGTTATCATCATCATTATTATCATACATCTACATTACTGTGACAAAGTGCATGCTGGGTAAACCCATGAGGCAGGAAACAGGATATGCAAATGTATACCTGCTGCAAGGAAGATCCCAGACACAGTGCCCTGCCTGAAGCGCAGCAGCTCAATGACGTGGTGGAAGTGGGCTGCAATGGAACGTCAACAGAAACACACGCATGGGAGATCAGACATTCGATTAGCTGGGCCTCTGCGCTGCTCTTCCAGGAAACACTGGGGCAATCTTCATGTTGGTTGCAACAACTAGGCCACAGCCTGAAGTGGGGCAAGTCACATTGATGTGAAGCCACAATCATAGTATGTTTCTGGAAACCAAGGGCCTCATTTAAATAACCCTAAGTACGTTGTGCAAAAATGTGTTTTCTCTTATTAATTATTATATGAAAATGTAGGAATGTGTTTACTGCAAAGATTCAAATGTATAAAACCTTATGCACGTGATTCTCTACATAATGTCCCAGTTATAAATCACAGTCAACCTTAACGGGATCACACATGGTCAAACATGCTTGTAGTCCCACCCTGTTAACACCCACAATCGTCTGTAAATATGTAGAAAACTGCCCCAGAATAATAAAATAAAAACCCATCACACCTGATAAGTCTGCTAACATCACAGAGGGTGACAAGAACAGACATCAGAAAGCGTGCGCTTCTTCCTCTCACGCGACACACGTCAAAGCGACAACACATCAAAGCAGCATGTAAGGTGGCTAAGGTGGATCTAACCAAGAAAGTAGTTATGTATGTAACGTGTCATATCTCTGTCATGTTTGGGTTTTAGAAATCCAGGACTTTAAGTAATAAATAAAACACAAGGAAACACTCCTTTGTGCCTTAATAAAACATGTTTTATTTATGTATTACTCAAAGTCCTGGACTGATAATAAAACCCAATACGGTGTCAGTACAGTACACCTATAAACAGCGCTCCTTAGATAAGTGTCATGGCAGGTGTGGATTCAGACGGCCCACCATCTGCGGCTGCGGAGGCGACTCACCCACGCCGAAGAAGAGCGGGCAGGTGAAGATGGCGGCGGAGGGGCTGGTGCACGGCACCAGCATTGGCAGCATGCAGGCCCTGAACACCAGCTCCTCCGTGAGCGGAGCCACCACGTGGTTCCTGAGCCAACGCATGTCGCTGAGGCACAGCACCCAGAACCACGGGTCTGAAACGAGCGGAGAGAGGCTGCACGTCACAGACAATCATCAAACAACAAAAGCAACAGATGGAATTTATCTTTTCACCCAGTCGCGTGTTTACATTCCCCCACAGAAAGCTGCCGTGCTTTAGCCTGGTGCAACCAGACCAAATGTATGGACTTTGTGAATAGTGTCTGGACACGCTCCACTGGTGATTGTTAAATTTGCATTCTAACAGCCATACACCTCTGGTTTATTTTGAAACTACTGGATTAGCCTTTAGCCAATCAGCAACGGTTTGGATGGTTTCATCTAGCTCTACCATCGTTTAAAAACAAAACGCTTGACTTCAACGGCATCACACTCAGCCCCCCCCAGCCCCCAGTTTCCTTGAAATTTGTCTAAAATTTTCGTACCAAGACGTTTGCTGTGTTTAATGGGCCTATCGATTGATGCTCAGTGACGTGTAGGAAGTGT
Organism: Amblyopsis hoosieri; assembly: GCA_027564755.1. Taxonomy (NCBI): domain Eukaryota; kingdom Metazoa; phylum Chordata; class Actinopteri; order Percopsiformes; family Amblyopsidae; genus Amblyopsis; species Amblyopsis hoosieri. The sequence goes on from JAODUE010004254.1 coordinate 8,348, forward strand.
AGCTACATATTTACATGGGTGTTAAGTCATCATCACTATTTAATACTATTACCAATTGTTGCTTTTATTACAACTTTCCATCTTAAATGTATGCCGTCTCATTCTGATATAAAATGCATGAAATTCCCAAATCGGAATGTGTTGACACAGCCATTACGGACATATCCTTCAATGGAAACAGTGCGCTATGGTTCTAGAGTCACGCTGGTTCTACAGTCATCTTGTGCATCTGTACTGCTGAATCAACGATCTAAAGCAGCAAAACACAAACGATGACTTTGTTGTTGTCGGCCATGTGAGCGCTGTTCAACCCACAGACTATATTCAGCTATATGGACAGCCAAGCGCCTCCCTGTTTTGTAAGCTGCCTCTCACTGCTGTTGGCATTCACTGAACTTGTAGCAAACATTCCACCGTCCTGAACGCAGGGAGGGCTTTTCCCCGACTAAAACCCCAGTGAACACTGAGCTGAGAGCAATAGTCGGGCGGAGCCAGGCAAAGATGCGCAACCACGTGGGGAACAGGTAAGACAACCTTCTGTATGCAATGGCTCTCACCGAAAGCAACCGTCACACCATCCAAAAAGCTCCAGGGACAGTCCATGGCCAGCTGGATTAGGGGCCCCAGGAAAAGTACCTGTCGCACAGCATAAAGACAGTGTGTCTGACATTGTGCAAATGCAGCGCAGGCTGGTTTTAGAACTATGGCCATAATCACAATAGAATAGGGATTGTCACGGCAAGCAGAATGTTGTCTTTGTGTGTGCGTGTGTGTGCAGGTTACCATGGTGAGTATGAGGGGTAGTACAGCTCCTGGAATGAGGCCATCAAGGCGGATCCCCATCAGAGCCAACAAGGATGGGCTGGGCTGACACACAAGCACACAAGAGTGAATTACACTATTCTACCTAACACTGCTTAGTATTCAGCCTAAAACAATACCTTTTAACTTTTAACAAACATGACCCTACATCAACATTGGCTAAGGCCCGAAGACAGGTTGGTACAGTAGCATGAATATTAGGCTATATCCTACCACACTGCTTTTCATGTCCTAAAAAAGAGACCCCTAGTATCTCATGCGTCTTGTTTTAAGATATTCTTAGAAATTTGCTGTATTACAACAACATGGTTTTGAAATCACTGGGAGGTTTGTTGAGAAATAATATAGATTGGAATGGAGAATGATGTACACCTAACAAGTTTGCAGCGTATTAGTCTTGGGTGAACTGTTCCAACAAATGGCTGTCTTGGCTTTTCTTTGGAGGGGATGTATCTCAATAGAACAGACAATACTAACTCACGGTGACACCTGTGAATTCCTTCCATGCCCACACAAAGAGGGGCGACAGCGCTGACACGATCAGTACACTTGTAAAGCGTTTCTTTATCACTGCTGGGTGATCCCTGGAAAGAAACAAACAAACAAAGAGAGAGAGAGATAAAATAGAGTAAGGAGATAACATAATACCCAGGAAATCTAGAGCCAGCCAGGCTGTCATCACCAGCTGTGCGGTGGGAAATACCGTAGCGACTTCCTTACCACGGCCAAGTTGGTTTGTGGCTAACATAGTTTGTGGATAGTTAGAAATGTTAGGCTCACCTCGGCAAGTCACTTCTCCATACATATAAACTTCCCACGTAAGAGCAGGCGAGAAGCAAGCAGGACAGAACCGAAAGCCAGCATATGCCGTCCGGTGGCACGAATTCGCCATTCTTGTACATCTTCTCGGCCATCCGATTTGGGAATAAACCCCCCTCATCCCCCATGACGAGAGGAAATCCGTGGTCGGAATTATGCGCAGCGACTACTCTTCAATAGAGCAAGTGGTAAACAGAAAGCACACGATAGTAGAAATGACAGGTCTCCTTTTGAAAACATGAAGTGAGCTAGTGCGCTAGGGCTTCTGGCGCCATATTTTGACGTCATCACGCACCGGCGCTGAAAGTATTAATTGCCACCTGTAGATGTCAGTAACAGCAAGCTGAACACGAATAGCCTTATGTCCATTGATCTTCTATTATTAGCCCACTCACGATCAGACCATATAACTATAGGCTATCAGTCTGAGTGATGACACTGGGGCAAATATTTTATTAAATTGTTCTAAACTTCAATTTTTTGCATATATGTTGGATAATTATTATAGCCGGCCAATTTATTAGACTACTCTGGGCTAATTACAGCCTAATTGCATTGTTATGCGTAATGCTAGACAATCAGGCCTATTTCTGACACACGTAGTAAACAATATGGGTATTCCGTGTAAATGTAGTATATCCTTTGATTAATAGTAGGCCATGAATTGTCCATTAGCCAATGGGGTTTTGCGCAGATTATTCGTCTAATATTCATA
>JAODUE010004255.1:5000-10703 GCA_027564755.1 Amblyopsis hoosieri
TAGTAACAATGGAAAGTCTGGTGGAGCAATGGAGTTTCTCCCACCAGGAATTCTGCAAGTCTTTAAAAGGTCTCAAATACAATTATCTGAATTTAGATTTTATTTACAGTGGTTCTACATGACTTTCTAGCAGTATATGTCACACTAGTATGTATACCAGCATATCAGACTAAAACAAATGTGTGGGCCACACACACGCACTATAACACACACGCACTAACACACACGCACTATAACACACGCACTAACACACATGCACTATAACACACACGCACTAACCCTAACCCAGCTATGAAGACAAATTCCAGACGAGCTCAGGTTACGACACAGTGTGGTTTCATTCTCTGCTCTGGATGCAGTCACTCCATTATCCTTATGTACAAAATAGTATATTAATGTTTATTATTAATGCTTAAACATCGTATAGAGCCCCCCTGCCGTGAATGTGATTTTGACAGGTCTTAAAAATGTGTACACATTGGGTTCTAACAGACAAATTATTTGCAACTCAATCTACCGCTTGGCTTGACCTGCCAATGCACCGAAGTCCCTTAATAGCTCCTTGACATATAGAAGTATTTCTGACCCATACGTTGGGGCTCTTCCTATTGTCTTTGTGTTTCAAATTATACTTTCTTCAATAAAATAATTAGCATTGCAGTTCCAGACCACAGCCAGTAGAGGGCACTGCAGTCCCTCCAGCAGAATCCATATTTCTTGTTCCGTGTTCCTGGTCCTTTCTAATAACTCTTATTCTGTGTGTGTGCATGTGTATGTATGTGTGTGTGCGTGTGTGTGTGTGTATATGTGCGTGTGTGTGTGTGTGTGTGTGTATATGTATATATATGTATGTATGTGTGTGTGTGTGTATGTGTATATATGTATGTATGTGTGTGTGTGTATATGTATGTGTATATATGTATGTGTGTGTGTGTGTATGTGTATATATGTATGTATGTGTGTGTGTGTATATGTATGTGTATATATGTATGGGTGTGTGTGTGTGTATATGTATGTGTATATATGTATGTATGTGTGTGTGTGTATATGTATGTGTATATATGTATGTGTGTGTGTGTGTGTGTGTGTGTGTGTGTATGCTGGGGGGGGTATACCTGTTACTAACCCTGCTCCTCCACCTGACACAGAGACACTGAGGCCTCCGGCCACGCCAACCCAAACCCAGGGTACAGAGGCTCTGTGAATGTACAGTAGAAGGTGTGGAGGTGTGTCAGTGTGTCAGAGGAGACTGCGTAGAAGGACAGAGAGCCAGCAGGCCAGTCCACATACACTCCTACTCTGTTACACACAGAGGACACAGAGATGCCCGCTTCTCTATTGTTATGCCTGGACGTGTACCTGGTCTTATTGCAGATAAGAACCCAGGACTTGTCGTTACATCCGAGCCAGCAGTCATTGCCCCTTCCCGTCCTGAAAATGCCTCTGTATGTCACCCCTATAGAAACCCTTTCCTCCCAGTCTACCTCCCAGTAACATCTCCCAGTCAAGGCCTCTCTACACAGCATCTGCCAGCAGGAGGTAAATCTGTCTGGGTGATCAGGGTAGGACTGCTCCTCCACCACCGCCGTGGCCTTCAACTTGTCCTGGGACAGGGAGAGGCGGCAGTGTGCTGTGTTGGGGTCCAGTGTGAGTTCACAGGCGTCTGGTGGGAGAACGACACACACACTACAGTGTTAATCCCCAGACTTCTTGGTCCGAACCGTAGTAAGGACCTCTGGTTTCGATACGGTTACCAACGTTTTCCTCCAGGGAATACGAAGCCAGACGAACGTTGGTTGATACACAGAAAGCATTTATTTAGTCCCGTTTCATGAAAACATTGCACCACTAACATTTCACCCGCTAGTCTGTCTTCGTCTATCCAACAACGCAAACCAACCTGAATCCTCCCGCTCTTCCCGACTTCCTCCACACGTTTCCTTACGTGACTACGTGACTGCATGCTCACTAGCTCCATCTCCACAAGTACCTCTAAATGTAACACTACCCCCATTGAGGTAACTCCTAAAGTTAACACTACTCCAGACTACAGTACACAAGGCACATGGTTTGTTTGTTTCCCTGTCATATAATCTTATTTTATGTAATATATAGATCTATCTTATTTCATATAATATATTGATTATACTCAGGGATTATATTTGGCCGGAGCCAGGTGGCGCCCGTACAAAAACAGGGAAGAGAGTTGACCTGTTCTTTACTTACAGGCCTAACTTGGTAGGAGATGAAGTTAGCAATCTCATAAAACAGCTATGGCACATAGACCTGATTACAAATAGCCTTGTGACTTGGGGTATTATTTGCATAACAGCCAACTACTTGTTTGATTTGAAGCTGAAGTTCCTAAATAGACAATTAATAATACCATAGTGTAGCCTAATACAAAAATAAATAGGCCTACATCCTAGAAAAATATGGCTCCCCCACATAGAAAATCCCAATTTAATCACTGATTATAAGTATTATATATTATTATAATGAATTAGTTATAGTGCTTCAATATTGTCTTTGTTAAATGTATATTTAATTGATTTTATATTGTTTAATTATGTCAAGCATCATTATGATTGATAGTATGAATGCTTGTGCAGACTGACATTTCATGTAAACAGTTAAATATGTGCTGTTTTGTTTTCAGTAATCAAACTACAGACACTTACACTTCCTCAGACCTGATTTCAATCTCCACAGTCCAGTGTGGTCCACACTGGGGGGTGAAACAAGGTCAGGACACAATATTATCTTTGTTCATATAAACATGGACGTTAAATAACCTTCATGTGAAGCATCTAAACCATGACAGATATTATAACCCATCTAAGCCTCTCCATACTTGAGAGTGTCCAGGCTCCAGTGTGGATCCTCCAGTGCAGCAGAGATCAGCGTCACTCCTGAGTCTCCTGGGTGGTTGTAGCTCAGGTCCAGCTCTCTCAGATGGGAGGGGTTGGAGCTCAGGGCTGAGGCCAGAGAAGCACAGCCCGCCTCTGTGACCAGACAGCCTGACAAACTGTATACAGTCACACACAAAACATATATAGAAGACCGTTGATTTAGTTTCAGACAGGAATGTACAGGAATGAAACATTGACAGTAATCACAAGGTCTATTATTTTGTGATGTTAGAATTCATAAAAACTTGCATAATTTAAGTGCAATATCTAATGTTATCATCTAAGCAGGGTTTAAATAGTCTCCTGTCAGGTTCAGCAATAATGATGAAGGAAATATGAAAGTAAACACATAACCAGATAAAGGGTACAATGGCAGCTGGCTATATATACATACCTTCATCATCGTCATCATGCAATGACACATTACATCACACTGCGTACTGTATATATCCCATACACAGTGTTTGTATACATAAACACACATACACATTATTGTACTGTATGTATTATACTAATGAGAGAGATCACATCCATAATAACAACAACAACAACAAATAACACTGAACTGACCTGAGCTTCTCCAGTCTACAGTGTGGACTAGCTAGTCCAGCACAGAGCAGCTTCACTCCTGAATCCTGCAGGTCATTGTTACTCAGGTCCAGCTCTCTCAGACTAGAGGACTTGGAGCTGAGAACTGAAGCTAACGTCTCACAGCTTCTCTCTGACAGATTACAGCCACTGAGCCTGATAAGACAGACACAACACATGTACATTTGCATTTGAGATATAAACAATCACACTTATCAATAATGGTTTAATGCCAAGTTATAAATAAATGGAATACACTACGTCTGAATGATTAATTTAATTAAAATCAGAATAGCAATCAATATAAACACATCACAAAAACATGTAGTTTAATGAAATTAAGAACAGGCAGAGCATAATATCATAAAGGAATATTGATAGTAAGCACAAGGATTTGAACATGAATCATGAAAAGGTTGTTAAATAAACATTGATTTTGACATTGCTAGCACACATACAGCCGCGGACAAGTTTACGAGACCACTCTAGCAGTTTTACAATTTATAAAATGTAATTGTTTTACTTAATTTTAATATATGCATTTTTATATTTATATTTATAGAATATGTTTTTATTAATTTATGTTGTATGTTTTACATTTACAGTATATTTATACAATTATATTTTTGCAGTGTGCAGTGGTCTCTTAAACGGCTGTACGTTTAAAATAGTTTGTGCCAGTAAGCAGGGTTTGACTGGTACTTGTGTCAGCTATAGGTTCAGGATGACTGACCTGAGCTTCTCCAGTCTACATTGTGGACTCTCCAGTCCAGCAGAGAGCAGCGTCACTCCAGGGTCCTGCAGGTCATTGTTACTCAGGTCCAGCTCTCTCAGACTAGATGATCTGACGATGATAACTGCAGCTAGCTGTTCACAGCTTCTCTCTGACAGATTACAGCAACTCAGCCTTCAGTAGAGACAAAGAGATAAGAAAATATCACATTGACTCCTGTATTCTTTATTAGGTCCGTATCAAAAAGAAAATAGCATACTATGATTTTCTATTTCAGAGATTGACATACAATGCTAGACCTACTATAATACTAATAACACTTTCTAGTGTGTTTTAGGTATTTATACAATAAAAGTGACAAAATGCTCCTGTAAATGTTAATATTCATTGGCTTTCAATAGTCCATGCCTCTCATTTTAATCTACAGGCATCGCATTGCTACTGTAAAAGTTAACTTTTACTTTAAAACTGTTTTGTGAACATCACAGTATAAATAGTGTATATATAGACAACATGCACCCACAGAGCTCTGTTGGAGACTTTGACCACTGGCAGCATTCTCAGAAGACCCTCCTCTGAAGCAGAATATTTCTTCAGGTCAAACACGTCCAGCTCCTTCTCTGATGACAGTAAGATGAAGACCAGAGCAGACCACTGACCAGGAGACAGTTCTTCTGTGGCGAGACATCCTGACGTCAGGTTCTTTTGGATCTCCTCCACTAGAGAACGGTCCTTCAGCTCATTCAGACAGTGGAACAGATTGATGCTTCTCTCTGTAGAGAGACACTCGCGGATCTGGTTTTTTATATACTGGACTGTTTTCTGATTAGTCCGTGAGATACTTCCTGGCTGCTGTTTTAGCAGGCCTCTAAGGAGATTCTGGTTGGTCTCCAGTGAGAGGCCCAGGAGAAAGCGGAGGAACAAATCCAGGTGTCCGTTCTCACTCTGCAAGGCCGTGTCCACAGCACTCTGTAGAAGGACTTCTAGTGATCCTTGTGCTTCTGACAGTAGATTAACACCAGTGTCGATGAATGACAGAAATACATGAAGAGCAGCCAGAAACTCCTGGATGCTCAGATGGACAAAGCAGAAGACAATGTCCTGGTACAGCCCACGCTCCTCTCTAAAGATCTGTGTGAACACTCCTGAGTACACCGAGGCTTTTTTGATGTCAATGCCACACTCTGCCAGGTCTGGTTCGTAGAAGATCAGGTTGCCTTTCTTCAGTTGCTCAAAAGCTAGTTTTCCCAGAGACATAATGATCTCTCTGCTCTCTGTACACGAGTGTGGATCTGTCCCAACTGTTCCTGGAAACTTCACGTTCCTCTGTTTGTACTGAACCACCAAGAAGTGGCTGTACAAGTCAGTCAAGGTGTTGGGCATCTCCCCTGTGTGGTCTGTTGTCAACACGTGGTCCAGAACTGTAGCAGTGATCCAGCAGAAGACTGGGATGTGACACATGATGTGGAG